>JACEGR010002386.1:0-130510 GCA_014170235.1 Listronotus bonariensis
TTTAATACCCTTTGTATGTATCCCGAATTTGACCATTTCTGGAATATTGTTCTTATGTTTGGGAAATAGCGTCCCCCACAACCCTTGGCATTTTTAATTTCATTCCGAGAAGAGCTATTGATCTTATTAATAATCATTTGCTTTTTTTCACCCTTTCGGGGTCATCCCACCCAGGTCCGACGACCGCCCCCTAGGTGGTGCACTGCAGCCTGAAGGCTTATTGTACCTTGACCCCTACTCCTTCCCATTCACACACCATTCATTCCATAACTTGGATGGTTGTTGCTCGGTCCGCATCCCCGAGCAGAACACCGTGTGCCGCTGCCCAAAACACCGCCGTTGCCGGACACCCATCCAAATTATGGGCGCGCATTTCACTGCTTAACTCCGGAGATCGACGTTTGCCGATACAACCGAAGCAGCCACAAGCGCGCCTAATCATTTGCTTACTGAGAAGCTTCTTTTTCGTGCCCATTGTCTCGCTGTAGGGGATCTTTCGATTTTTTATAGATAATTTCACGGCTTCTGCTCTGAAATTGAAAAATCGGCAAAAGCTACTCCTTGTTATTACTTAAATATTATTTGGTTTAATCGAAAATTTAAATATAAAATTGTATTATTCTGGTGGGTCATCATTTGTGGTATAATATTTAAAGTTAATAAGAGCGAATGTCTATACGAAAACAACTGTCTTCCCAATTAAATCAAGTGGTCAAGAGCGAGCTGGGCTCAAACAAAGTTAGAGCACTTTATAAACAAATTTGCCTCTGATAACTGAATAATATTCCAGACGGACAAGAGAGTGACCCTATGTTATAAAAGTTCCATTAGTTAGAGTGGTCTGTTAAGTTAAACAAAATACAATATTTCTTAGTCATTATGAAATAAAAATATTACCTTTTTCTTACCTACCCAAGAAGTTAGACCAAATATTTAGGAAATATCTTGCATTCTGAGACTTACCTAAAAATAAAAAAAAATACATTAGAAAATTAGATTATACAGAAGAATAAAGGATTCTAATCTAATCACCTAGTTATAAAACTGTAAAAAATCGTAAATTGGTTAATAAAAAAGAAAACTACGAGTATAAAAAGTAAAAACATAATAATAACATTAAGTAAGTATGAGTGAGTTTTCTATTAATTTAAATTTTTAGTTATATCCGTCTTTATAGAGCAAAAAGTCTCTGTCACATTCATAGTTAAAAATAAGGTTTTTCACGTCCCTCATTAAAAACTCGTTAATATGAAGGTTAAGTTCAATTGCGTAGCTAGACATAGGCTGTGTAGGCGGTCGCCTACTTCAAGTTTTGTTTTGGGGACAATAAAAGGGCCTCACTGATAACTTCGCCTAAAGGGCCTCACAAAAAGGTAAAGATCTTTTTTTTTTAATTTTTGCTCCTTGAATTTGGCCTATGTTTTGTTTTCATGCCTACTAAAATTTAAGTAAATATACATATGTATGTATGCAATGTAACAGCAACCGCGACATCAACTGCACCAAAGGTCGGGTTACCTTGATTTCGCCATTATTTCTTTTAGTTCAAGTTTTACTTTATTTAAAAGTAACTGGTTTGCGAATAAATTTAATAGAAATTATCGAAAATTAATAATAATAATGAATTTGGATAACTCAAATATTGAAAATGAATTTATACTGTCTACTTTTTTCTAAATATGTATTCCTAAAGGAAGACGATAACTGTGACCTAAAGGTCATGAGTTTTTGTTGCAATAAAATGGCCGTGCTTCAAAAATTATTTAATAAGTATAAACAAATAAAATATGTATAACTTGTTTTTGGAAATAAATTTACGGTCGTAAAAAATATATTGTATGCAACACATGCATAAAGTGTTTTTATTCATGGGATTGCCGCAATCGCCTGACAGCTTGTGCTGTCAAAACGTTTGGAAAAAAAAATTAGGTCGTAAAAATATATTGTCTGCAACACATGCATAAAGTGTTTTTTATTCATGGGATTGCCGCAATCGCCTGACAGCTCGTGCTGTCAAACTTCTCATTAGAAAAAAATCACTAAAATTATCAGTTTTGTATAAAAATAATAATAATAATATTAATAACGAATTTCTTGTGGAAAAGGACCAACTGCAACATATTTTTTTATAAAGTTTTAAATAATACTAATACAGGGGGTAAAAAATTAGATTAAAAATGTAATTGACAACACTACTAAAGATCCGTTTTAAATGGATAGCCCCAACATTTTATAATTTTATATTCTTAAGCATTAAAAATTAAGACAAGTTTGTATACGGTTGTCCACTCATTCGCGTAAAAACAAACAGGACATTTTAAATAATGTAATTTTACACACTTGTTGTACATGACTCTTTACATTATGGTTTGAATTGCAAAATATCTCAGTCATTAGTAAATATACAACCCTAGCAAAATTAAGGTGTTATTATATAAAAATAACACAAACAAAGATGTTATAACGCTTTAAGTTTTCCAGCTACAAGGTAACATAAAAATTATTGCATTTTTAGGTACCCCTTGTACCTAAATTAAATGACAACTTGTCTTTTTTTTTCTCTTGAACTACCAAAATGCACGGATTTAAATAAAGCATATTTTTTACGGAAGAGAGACAAGAAAAAGGGGCCTCTTTAAAGCCATTTTTTGTTGTTCGGTTCAAAACATTTTAAAAACATTACATTTTCTTGCTAAACGGTGACGTCATGTACGTCGCGTATTTACCCGTGTTTGAATACATCCCGGACAATGGTTTAAAAACAATATACTTATTTCTGTCGGGCGTATGCATCGTACTTATTAAAAACGTTTTTTCGGTCATTTTTTGTAAACTTTTACATGGACAAGTAAAAAATGTTTATATTGGGTGTAAACTAACGTACATATTAACCCTAAAAATAAAAATCATAGTCATAACCTACAAATTTATTGGGCTGTGACGCAACGATTTGGAAACCTACATTTTCTTTATTGTCATATTTATATTGTCTTTTTCGAATACGCTTTGAACCACTGGGACGGATACGGTTAGCAAAAATATTTGACTTGAGAAGTGAGCATTCTCGTCGGACCGAGAAATTGAGATTTGAATTTGTAGGACGAGACGAGAGGGTAACTTCTCGGACCTCGTCTTATGACTGCCCCAAACAAATATACCGGGTGATGCATCGCCGGGCGGGACATAGGAAATCCCATGTAATTTTAAATAGGGTCAATTATTGGCTCCCTTAATAATTTTAGAGAAAAATTCTATTGAATTTTATTGAAGAGCATCCAAGTCTACGTACATGGTAAAAACATTTACTTTCTGTGAATATTGCGTCCTCGTTTCGACAAATCTGTGTTGGTTTTCTTTGCTCCAGTATCGGTAATTTTGATGATTGGGTTCATTGTTTAACGTAAACGTGCACTCATCAGTAAAACAAATATTTCTTAAAAATTCCCTGTCCATGTTTGCCCTTTCCATCATGTCAAAACTAACTCCTGCCGTCGTATTTCATCCCTATCCCTTAGCTCTTGATGTCTTTCATATTTGTATGAAATGTATTTATGCCTTTTCAAAATCCAGAGCGCTGTTGATTGATCTTTTTCTATGATATCCTGAAGTTTCCTTGTACTCACCTTCCTTTCATTTTCTTCCACGTGCAATAAAATTTTCAAGTCTCTATCAGTCTCTTAGATACTCCCTAGCTTCACATCTGCAGTTATTTATCACTGTGCCTTTGGTCTCAAATTTTTGTGATAGTCCTATCGACTGTTGATTTTTCGGGTATCGGTCTATTCGGATACTGAGCAGCGAACATGTCTGACACCTTTTGGTAACTATTTCCTTGATAGTACCATTTAATCATCAATACTTTTTCTTCAGTAGTATAACTCATGGTTAATCTTTTCGCTCTACGATTTTTTGATAATAATAAAGCACTAAATTTCAAAATGACAACGTTATGTCACGCTAACTGGTATTTTTATTGTTGTTCATAAATATGAGGCGATAATAATGTCAATCAATTTTTAAAAATATATTAGCATCTAACTAGCAAACGGGTTAACCGAAAAATCTAAAGTTTTTACCATGGACGTAGATTTGCATGCTCTTCAATAAACTTCAATAGAATTTTTCTCTAAAATAATTAGGGGAGCCAATAATTGACCCCATTAAAAATTACATGAGATTTCCTATGTCGCGCCCGGCGATGCATCACCAAATCAATAGAAATTACAACTTTTGGTACTAAGAGGAATTTTAGAATATGGTAATTATTGTCAATAATATCGTGCTCACGACAAACTTTATAAATATGACAATGGAGCAATACATTATCATATTTTATATAACTGATAATTGCACCTTTTATTGCTTGCCAGTCACGAATAACCTTTTACATTGTGCTTAATAATTAGATACATTTAAAGACTTATTATAAATATTATATGGATTTTATAACAGCTGTTGATAACAATCATTAGTTTATTGTAATTTTATTACTGTAGATCTCTTATTACAAATGGTAATAATTTGTTTGCGGGTAGATAAAAAAAATAACATGTATACGATAATATATATGGTGTATTTTTTAAATCATGTATTATTATAGTTGTGAGAATTAACAATCATCTTTATACTGTAGTATTTTTGCATCTGTGAAACTATTACATAAGTCATTGGCATAGGTAATAAAATAGTGGTATCAGTTCGTAAAACCATAATTTTAAGAATACACGTCGTACCACTTAAAAAAGTTTATAAGCAATTTTTAACCATAAGTGGAGAAGGAGACGGTCTAAAGCAAAAAAAAAAGAAAAAGAAAATATAGTAAAGCTGGTTTTACACTAATTTTAACGTACTGAAAATCATTAACCAAACAATACGCAACCACGATTAAATTAAGGTTAAGTAGTTGCCAACTGTCAATGTTTAATCCATAAGGTTAGCAGTTTTGCATCAAATATTTGAAGGAAAAAATGGACGTGTTCTAATTCTTCACACAAATTTGACAAGGCGACCTTGAATTTCTTTGATATCCAATTTGCTGCTTTACACTGTCAAATTTCTTCAAGGTAAACTTGGTCCAACTTATTTGACAAGAAGTTTGATAAGTGTAAAACCAGCTCAATAAAACCTTAAACGTGCCTTCATAAAATTAAAAATAAATATTGTTGTGGATCAGAAGACAAAATAATTTTTAACACCCGTTTTTCCTTTATATGGATACGAATATCGTACATTTAGTTAGTAGAAAGTGCATGTACAGGGTGTCCCATTTTGGTTGTCCCTTATGGGAAACTTGGAAACCATAAGAGATATTGAAAATCCGATACCCCATCCTCGAGCTCTTTTTTGGAGAAAACATTTATGGTAAAAACAGATCATCGCTATCGCGAAGCGTTTCAGAGATACAGGGTGATTCTCGATTTTTTCACTTTTTGAAAAGGTCCTGTAGCTTTGTTGTTATTACAGATACGAGAAAACTAATTGCACATTATAAAGACACTTTTTTCCGTAGAATCCAGTGGCGTAGCCAAAAAATTTTTTGAGCTGTCATTTTTGACATATGACCCAAACATGTTTTTTTTATTAGGGACACCCTATAAATGATTAGGTAATTAAATTGCTTGTTTTTTTCTGATTAAAATGATATATCATAGTAGGTGGTTTAATAAATTTTTTACGTCAAATATTGGAAAAATTATGATTTTAAAGACGCATTGCGGCTTCTATCTGTTTTTTAAATTGTTTTATATTTTTGTTTTAAAAGGAATCTGTCATCCCTTAGCTCAGGAGACATTTCCGTAGAAAAAAAACAAAAAATTAGTTTACAACAACAATAATAAACAAGTTATATTAATTAAACTTAAAAATTTATCAAGTTTTTTTAACTTTTGATTTTTATTTTTTTATTTTTTATGAATTTTCCATGTTAACTTTACCAATAGAGCAAAAAAAAACAAAAAAAAATTTAAAGTTCAAAAAAATCGAAAAATTTTTGGCACACCCTGTATAACTTTGATTTTTATTATTTTATTCAACATTATCATACTAATACCGTACCAAAATTTTTTTGCTTCAAACTCATAAATAAGGACGCTATGAATTTATAAATTTAAACATAAAAATAATTATTCTTAATTTTTTGGGACACACTGTATCATTTATATATATATATATATAATAATATTCTTCCTTATCATATATATTATCCACCATAATTTCATCCTTATATATTTATAAATAAAATTGTAGGAAATTTTTAAAGTTAAAAATAAAAAAAATCATTTTAATTTTTTGAGACACCCTGTATCATTTTTTATATATAATAATATTTCTCACCATCACATTTATTAAATACCAAAATTTCATCCCTTTATTTTCATAAATAAAATTGTAGGAAATTTTTAAATTTTAAATTAAAAAAATTATTTTAATTTTTTGAGACACCGTGTATCATTTTATTATGCGTATTAATAATCTTCTGCATCATATATATTATTTACCAAAATTTCATACTTATATATTTATAAATAGAGTGGTAGGAAATTTTTAAATTTTAAAATAAAAAAATGCGTCTTTAAAATCATAATTTTTCCAATATTTGACGTAAAAAATTTATTAAACCACCTAGTATGATATATTATTTTAATCAGAAAAAAACAAGCAATTTATTTACCTAATCATTTATAGGGTGTCCCAAATAAAAAAACATGTTTGGGTCATATGTCAAAAATGACAGCTCAAAAAATTTTTGGCTACGCCACTGGATTCTACGGAAAAAAGTGTCTTTATAATGTGCAATTAGTTTTCTTGTATCTGTAATAACAACAAAGCTACAGGACCTTTTCAAAAAGTGAAAAAATCGAGAATCACCCTGTATCTCTGAAACGCTTCGCGATAGCGATGATCTGTTTTAACCATAAATGTTTTCTCCAAAAAGAGCTCGAGGATGGGGTATCAGATTTTTAATATCTCTTATGGTTTCCAAGTTTCCCATAAGGGACAACCAAAATGGGACACCCTGTATATACAGGGTCATCCAAATTAAGTGTCATTTGTAACTTCGTTATTACTCAAAATATGAAACAGTTTAAATTAGCAAACTAGTAGCTTTTCTCACGCTCTTTAGACTTAGAGATTAGAAAAAACAATTGACAATCGGGTTGCTGAGTTATACAGCGAAATACCCCTTTTCTTAAATGGAACACCCTGTATATTTTATCACCATTAGAAAGTTCTTTCAAAATCCTTTAAAAAAGTATGTAATATATCAATTTTTATAGTTTCGGAAATATAGCCATCCTCAGGAGTTTAATAGTAAACTGGATTTTTTATATAAAACACCCTGTATATGGTATCATCATTAAAAGATATTTTAAAGAGCTCTAAGAAAATACCACATTTGATGTTCCTATCTTTTTAGTTTTGAAATATAGCCATTTAAATCTGAAAGATAGTAGATATTTTCCCCGTTTTATTTTTGACACTAAAACTTGTGGTATTTTCTTAAAGCTCTTTTAAATATCTATTTATTGGTAATGTAATATACAGGGTGTTTTATTTAAAAATGCCAGTGTACTATAAAATTTCTGAGGATGGCTATATTTCCGAAACCATGAAATTTGGATATATCACATGTGGACTTTTTTAAAGGATTTCTAATGGTGATAAAATATACAGGGTGTTCCATTTAAAAAAAGGTATTTTGCTGTATAACTCAGAAACCTGATTGTCAATTGTTTTTTCTAATCTTCAGTCTTCAAGAGCGTGAAAAATGCTATTAGTTTGCTAATTTAAACTATTTCGTATTTCAAATACTAAAGTTACCAATAAAGGACACTTAATTTGGATGACCCTGTATACATGTATATGAACAAGCATCCCTAAAAGATGGCCGCAGAAATCGGCAGTACTGTTGTCAAGGAAATAAGGTGAAGATAAATAGCAACTTTTCTTGGAGAGCAAAAAGGTAAAAAAAAAAGATTTGCCATCCCAGTGACACGAACCACTTTGTTCAGAGGTCAGGGCGGCTATGCCGTACCTTGGAAAGATTAAAATAAATAAATTAAAATAGCAATGATGGGATCATCCCTCAACCGCTTAAAAGAAAGATATTGCTGTCGATTAGGTTTAAGATTTTTGGTAGCTAGATATTTAAATATGCGAAAATATGATTTCCCAAAGATTTTAGAGAAACATTAACATTACAATTATTGGACTATGATTTTTCAGATCTTTTAGGTGAAAACAAATGCCAAGTAGATGGGGAAATTCCTTATTATTAAAAGACAAATTAAGAATACCTCTGAAAATCTCCATATGATGAGCTGCTTCGCCATTATTATATCAAATATGAAAGACACTAAAAAAACTGGGAAAAAACAAACTCTTGATTTTATACAGGGTGTCTCCTAATTGCGGTAAGAAAATTTAAGGGCGTATTCCTGAGCTAATTTTATGAAAAAAATTCATATAAACATAGATCCGAAAATGCCTTGTTTCTAAGATACAGGGTGTTAAACTTTTAAAAGAAAATCAGGTTTTTAATAATATCTTAAACATGAATTATCCGATTTTAATAAAATTTGGCTATGGTATTTGTTGAAATGGTAAGGTAATTAAGCCCTAAACTAATTTTAATTAGTGAGACCAGTGGCGACGTGGGACGCATCCTAGCTATATTATTGACAAAAAAATGTACGTCACTGACTTTTCTTGTAACTTTTATATATATATATATATATATATAAAACGTACCATAAAGACCAAAAAAGCATATAGGCTAGCACATTTGTGTGTTGTTTATAGAGGTAAGGACCTTTTTATTGGTTGACAAAATTGTTTACGAAACATTTATTTTTACAAATCCCACTTGCTGTCAAATGGGTAAGGGTGTTTAAATATCTGAAAAAGGCATTTTGTGTGTGTTTTATACAGATAAGGCCCTTTTTTTGTGCTAACAAATGCTCACGATAAGGGGCTCCACAGGAGTACACTGCTTAGGGCATCACAGTGTCTTAATCCGGCCCTGGTGGTGCATTACCAGACAGACCATAGGAAAACCCATGTAAATTTTGATACCTTTAAATATTGGCTCCCTATTAATTTTGCAACAAAATGGTATTCGACTATTTTGAAGACATTGATAAGATAACACTAAATTTCGTTATTTTCTAATAAGCCAAATAAAGGTTTTAAGGGGTTATATATTCAGTTAGAAAAAAAATCCAATTTTTAAAAATTTCTCTAAAAAGGCCTTTTAATTCAATAATTTGAAATTTTGTACAAATGTTCTTTATACTTTTAACCATCCTTTAACAATATTGACATATTTAATTTGTTAGTAAAATTATTTTAAAAGCCACTGTAGCCGATGTCCGGGTACCCTCTAAAATTAGATGTTTTGCGGTAACCACTATATCTTTGGAATGTATCATCTAAAATAAAGAAATTAAAAGTATCTACGTAGGTTTAGACAAAATGGCGATTTTTTTAACACAAAAATCGATTTCGAGTCCAAAAGGTAGGCCTTTAATTATTTATTAAACTACAAATATTTATCGCAAAAAAAATCTTCAATTAATAGCTAAAAAATATATATCTAAGAAGCTTGTATCAAAATTTGACAGCAGTCGGTTTAGTAGTTTTCGAGAAATCGTGGTCATTGTCTTCGAAAACACTGCTTTGAGAAAACGCGTTTAAAGCTTTAAGATACCTTAAACACATAGTTAAAAAAAATACAAATACGCGCATTTCTCCAAAACTATTTTATTGATTAATTTTAAATTTTTAGTGAATACTTAAATAAATGAGCACTCGAAATATGCTTTAAAAAATCTTTTTTTTTTATTGCAAGAAAAGGTATTATTATAGTTGAAAGAATAAAAATAAAAGTCATAAATGAAACTAAAAACCTTTTTATTAATTCGAGCAACACCTTAGATTTAATTCAATCAGAGAACGATTGAGAATTTTAATATAAGCGATTGAACTACTTGGCGAATTATTTATGAGATTATTTATTATACCATGTTTGTTCGTACTAAACATCAATTAAACCGACATAACATACAACAAGAGACATGATTTAAATTATAAACAGGTAGTAACAGCATTATGCAAAAATTGTAACATTAAAGGATACGTTATTAATATGACAAGTAAAAGGAGTTGAGAATATGTTGTGCATTTTTAAGTGCACTAATTTTAATGGCATAATGTTTAAGTCTATAAAAATTATTATTATTTTTGAGCATTTATACAGGGTATTTCCTACTTGTGGTAAGAAAATTGAAAGGCGTATTTCTGAGCCATTTTTATATATATATTATAGTATAGTCCCTCCTCTTGCAGTTCCCAACAAAGAAACTCGTGGTGCCGCTCGTATGCATCCCTATACAGTTCAATTGGACAGGCCCCGAACTTCCCATTTCGTTCGTTCTTTTATCCCTAGAGTTTCTAGACTGTGGAACCTGCTGCCAGCGGAGGTCTTTCCTTCCCCCAAATCTTCAAGTTTTTAAGTCCCGTGTTAACAAACTTCCTCTTACCCCTGCTTAAGACACCCACGGTAAGTTAGTATTTAGGCTTTCAGCCTTCGTGGATTGTCCAAAGATAAAAAAACTATGTGTTTAAGGTATCTTAAAGCTTTAAACGCGTTTTTCTCAAAGCAGTGTTTTCGAAGACAATGACTACGATTCCTCGAAAACTACTTAACCGACCGCTCTTAATTGAAGATGTTTTTTCCGATAAATATTTGTTGTTTATTAAATAATTAAAGGCCTACCTTTGGAACTCAAATTCGATGTTTGAAAAATCGCCATTTTGTCAAAAAATATTTTTTGCTTATTTCTTCGATTAATCTATTTAATATACATTTTTAAACCTATCTAGATACGTTTAATTTCTTTATTTTAGATGATGCAGTCCAAAAATATAGTGGTTACCGCAAAACGTCTTCTTTTAGAGGGGTACCTGGACATCGGCTACAGGGGCTTTTAAAATAATTTTAATAACAAATTAAATATGTCAATATTGTTAAAAGATGGTTAATAGTATAAAGAACATTTGTACAAAATTTCAAATAATTTAATTAAAAGGCCTTGTTAGAGACTTTTTTAAAAATTGGATTTTTTTCTTCTAACTGAATATATAACCCCTTAAAAACCTTTATTTGACTTATTAGAAAATAACGAAATTTAGTGTTATCTTATCAATGTCTTCAAAATAGTCGAATACCATTTTGTTGTAAAATTAATAGGGGAGCCAATATTTAAAAGTATCCAAATTTGCATGGGTTTTCCTATGGTCAGTCTGGTAATGCACCACCAGGGCCGGGTTAAGACTCTGTAATGCCCTAAGCAGTGTACTCCTGTGGGGCCCCTTATCGTGAGCATTTTTTAGCACAAAAAAGGTTCTTATCTGTATAAAACACACACAAAATGCCTTTTTTAGATATTTAAACACCCTTACCCATTTGACAACAAGTGGGATTTGTAAAAATAAATGTTTCGTAAAAAAATTTGTCAACCAAAAAAAGGTCCTTACCTCTATAAACAACACACAAAATGAATTTTGTGGATCAGCCTTACCCATGTGCTAGCCCATATGCTTTTTTTGGTCTTTATGGTACGCCCTTCATGGTGCCCCCCACAACGTGATGCCCGAAGCAATAATTGCTTAATTTGCTTACAGGTTAATCCGGAACTGTGAACCACCCGGTTTGTCATTAATTGTTACTTTTAAGAAAAATAAAAAAGTTATTTGTTTAAATCATATTTATGTAATAAAAATGTTTACAGTTAAGATCTATGTATTTCTTTGATGCAAACACATTCTGACATAAAAGTAATGTCTCTTTTCTTTTGGTTTCTAAATAATAGTAATTTTTTAATTTGACATATAAGGTTCTGCAGAATATCTTAATTGTTTTTTAAGAATAAAGACATTAGATAAAAAAATTGAAAAAACACCACGAGTTTCTCTGTTGGGAACCGTGAGTGGAGAAACTATACTGGACAGTTCTTTAGAGCAGAAGCCATGGAAGTACCTAAAAAAAAGCGATAAATCCCCCACAGCCCGACGATGGGCAAAAGAGGACAGCCTTTCTGTAAGCAAAGGATTATTAATGAGACGAATAGCTCTTCTTTGAATGAAATCAAGAATGCTTAGGGTTGTGGAAAGTTAATACCCTAATCTACAAATATTAACCAATAGCTGACGGCTATCGTTTTTTGCAAAAAACACGATTGCTCACTAAAATTTGGGATTTTTGCTAAAAAAATCCTATTGGCTTAAATTTAGACTGTCAACCCATAAGTAAATTTTTGAAAAAAACTGAGACATGCGTTTTTTTTCTCTTTAATTATATTAGCATTCAATAAAAGCCAAAAAACTATCAATTTTACTTGATTTCCTGAATTTTCGAGGATATAGGATGATCTGCGGATTTTCCCCATACACACGTCCCTAAAAAACTTCCGTTTTGGGGATTGACTCAAAGTAAATTTACTATATAAGACAGATTTATCATATATTCACCCCGGTTTCTATCCCCTTCAAATGAGGTTTTTATTTCGGGTTTAGTTATCCGAAGATTTTCTCGGTTCGATTGATTTAAATTGAAGCTCCTTACTTTACATGGGTACTTGAGATAGCTTATCTGTTTGAAGTTAAATAATATAGACATTAGACATATCGTCGCTTGGAAAGAATAATATATTATGGAAAAAACTTTAAATAAGAAAAGTGGAGGATTTTGTCAGTATTAGGTACTAAACTTATTGCTGTAGTATACAAATAAAAATAAAAACGTTAAAAATATGCGTCAACTATTTTTTTTAAAGAACTCTTGTTTTACTACAAAAGAAATTAATATTTAATTTTTCAGTTTTTAACACGCTTTTATTAGCTTGGGTTGTAACTATCTATCTATCTATCTATCTATCTATCTATCTATGTAACGGAATCTTTGAGCCTAATTTTTACCAACTTCCAGCGATGTCAATTTCTTTGAAACTTTGCACACGTATCAAGGACAGATGACAATGCAATAATTGAAAAACAGTATCCCGTTATCCTGATTAGGACCGCCAGGATAAATAAATTCCTTTACAGATCCTCTGTGTCTCTTGACAAAATGGCGAAGGAATTTTTTAGTGAAAAAACTGGAGCATTTATTTTTAAAAAACTAATTGATATATCGAACTAAAAATAAAAAATAAATAATAGTTTAAAAAAACTAAAAAAACACGCTTTTATATGCAACCGAACTAAAAATTAGAAAATAATTTTTCATTATAAAGAGTTTGTCACTTCAGAATAAAAGCGTGGGGTGCTTAATATATTAAATGTTATAATTATTTCATTTGTAAATATCTATGAGGAAAAAGTTATGAAAAAATAGTAAAATGCACCCCACGCTTTTTACTCTGAAGTGACAAACTCTTTATAATGAAAAATTATTTTCTAATTTTTAGTTCGGTTGCATATAAAAGCGTGTTTTTTAGTTTTTTTAAACTATTATTTGTTACAATTGTATTATATAGTTTTATTTAAACTTAAACAAGTGCAATATAATAAAAAAAAATTAATAAATGGTTGTTTTAATTAATAACTCTAAAAACTGTATTTTTATTTTAATTGAATTTGTTTTAAATAAATATAATAAAGGCAGGAATTTAATTAAGATTCATATAAAAATTAATTACAAAGATATTGTATGTTACTGAGCCTAAGTAGATACTGTGTTAGTTCTGGTTAGTTAGTTTAGTAACTGTTGTTTGCAAGAAAACACAATAACACAAAAAATTGAGTATAGAAAAGAACACCCTTAAAACGGTATAGCAGTTCATGAATATGTGCCACAAATTGTCTATCGCTCTGTCCATATCATTTTCATAAAATTCTCGTACTTATCATAATGTTTCTCTCCAGACTCCGGACATGAAAGATTTCGTTAAAATCAATATGAATGGGTATTCATTACGAGTTCATATTCTTGTGGCCGTTATTGGAAAGGGCATATGTAAATTGGTTTCCGAATCAAAAATATTAGGAAAATTGGTTTACAACCATTTTGGTTTCACTGACGACTTATATGTACCTTGATTCCTAACATGTTTACGGTATCTGACCGCCTTTAAATAGGCACGAATATAGAATAAGTAATAAAACAGAACGGAATGAGTGTTTATAAATTTGTTTATTAAATTAACCAGCTGTTTTCCTTGTTCACTTACAATTATTTGGGCTATTTCGAAAGTCATGGCAAGCTGAAAATTCTCCTGTTTTCCTTGTTCACTTACAATTATTTGGGCTATTTCGAAAGTCATGGCAAAAACTGAAAATTCCTAATAAGCAAATCAAGCCTACCCCAAGATAAATAAATACTTCCATGTAATCTGTCTCTGCCTGAGTCGTTGGGGGCCCGATCTGTCAATCTATTTATTACCAATAACAACCTTTCTGGGGCTTGGGAACCGATTAACATATTAATAACTATATGACTACGCATGTGCGCAGGCAGGATGTCTTTCAGAGGGGTGCAATACGGGTATTTTATGAAAAACCAATTGTTAAAAGGCCAAGAAAAATAGGCTTTTACCCAACAAAATCTATTTTCATACATACTCTGTTTATACATTAAAGCCAGGGGGATGCAAATGCACCCTTGCACCTCCCTCCCGGCGCATGATGACCACTCTTCTCGGAAACCAATTTGCCAACACCCGTTTATGAATATGGGTCAATTTTTTTATAAATCACGCTGTCCATTTCATTTTCATAATATTCTCGTGCTTATCAAAACCATTCAAAACGTTTATCTCCGGACTCCATAGAAAATTTCGTTAAAATCGAGGTTAAAATCAATATGAATAGGTCTTCATCACAAGTTCATATTCTCGTCGCCGATATTGGAAATACCGGAACGCCCTCATAAATTTACTATTTTATGCCGTATGAATATTTAATGCAATTACCGAATGAAGCGAAAAGATTGGACACGCTATCTCGAATGCCGTTTTCAAAGCAATTTTTAATATTTTTGGCCTGGTGGACAGAAAATATGATTCCGATGTTAAATTATGCTAAAATATGCTTGAAGCTATACAGCGATTTTGTTTGGTATTCGAGATTTATTTCGACCTCATTTTGCTTTAGCAATACATATACAGTGGTGGACAAAAGTATGGAAAGATTTTTAAAAGTCTATTCACTTTTATTCCAAGAGAATGTTAGATATGTTTGCCCCACAGTCAAGACCCTTGGTAAAAAATAAAACACAAACAAAAATAATTTAAGTTATCCGTACATTTATTAAAAGTTTAACTTAAAAACGTTACTATTCCAGTGGACAAAAGTATGGAAAGAAAAAAATTAATAATCCAAAATATGAAAAAAATTAATCTAAATTTAGTATTTAGTGGCATAACCTTTTGCTTTAATTACATCCCGACATCTTCTACTCATTGAGTCAACCAGGTTTTGGCAAACTTCAACAGGAATTCTGTTCCATTCGTCTTGCAAGGCCTCCCATAATTCATTTTTATTATGGATACTTCTTTGTCTGATTTTTCGCTCTAGATGTTCCCAGAGATGTTCTATGGGATTCAGATCGGGTGACTGCGATGGCCATTCTAATACATCCACACTTTGATCCAGAAACCAGTTTTTACGAACCGTGAAGAATGTTTCGGATCATTATCTTGTTGAAATCGCCAGGTAAGTGGCATTTCTTCTTCGGCGTATGGCAGCATTGTATTCTCTAGGATATCTTTATACATAAATCGGTCCATTTTCCCATCTATTTTTATTATTGGTCCCGTACCAGACCGGGAAAAACATCCCCAGACCATCACGTTACCACCGCCATGCTTCACCGTTGGTATTTGGTACTTAACATCATATCTTTTTCCTACTGGTCTTCTCACATATGTTCTTCCATCCGAACCAAAAATATTAAACTTGCTCTCGTCACTCCAGAGAACAGTATTCCACTTTTGAGCAGTCCAATTTAGATGTTGTTGAGCAAACCTAATTCGGGCCTTGCGATTTTTCTTGAAAGCAGGGGTTTCTTAACTGCAACTCTTCCTAGAAGTCCAGCTTCGCATAATCGACGCCTCACAGTACGGTCCGATACATCTACGTTATAATGTCGGCATATTTCGTCTTTTATTTTCGTCGATGGTCTTCTTGGATCTGATATTGATATTCGTTTAATGACTTTATCTATTCTGGAATTGGTTTTTCTGGGTCGCCCGGTTTTTGGAGCACTCTTCACACTACCCACTAACTGAAATTTTCTTAATATTTTAGAAACTGCGCCTTCCGTTATTCCTAATTTTTTGCAATAATGCACTGTTTCAGGCCTTGATTTTTAAACTCCACAACCTTATTGCGCAAATCATCGGAAAAATATTTATTTTTTCCCATTGTTAAGAAAGTAGTTATAAGCAGAATATGCAAACTAAAACTGAAATATACAAATAGCTTGTATTTATATTGATGTGAAAAAATCTTTCCATACTTTTGTCCAGCAGCAAACCAAGAATGCTGATAACGCGAGAGAAAAATAGCCAGAGATAAGCAGCAACAATGTTAAAAGTTGTTTATCCTTATCCTAATTTCAGATATAAATATAAGAATTTTTATATACGTGGTGTGTTCAATAAATGTACAAAATAATAATCTTTCCATACTTTTGTCCACCACTGTATATGCGGTTAAAAATATGGTTTAAATATCTGCAAGTACTCTGGGGTATGCAAGAACTGAATTTGGCTTACATCCCATTCACCTAAGGACGCTCCATGGTAAAAATACTTTTCTTACAATATGTTTCAATTTTGGAATAATAAACATAGAGAAAATTAGCCTAACTGGGTACTTCTTAAAAAATTGGTACCAAAACTTTAGAACTTACCATTAAAATTTATTTACTTGATAATATAATTAAATGAGAAGGAGATCTGCAAACCACAGTTTTTGCATAGGAGATTATTTTAAGAAAAACAGCTTTTTGTTGCATACTTCAATAAAATTTCAAAAATTTTTAAAAAGTTGGGATAGAATGAATACAGTTACTTAAGAAAATTTCTAAGTTGGCCATGAAACACTATTAAAAATACAGGGGTGATTCAAAAATCGATCACGAAACTTTAGGGGAGTGGATTCTACTTGACAAAATAAGGGTAGAGCTTCATATAATTTTTTTTTCAAAATGTCATTCGTTTTCGAGTTACAAGCCGTCAAAGTTCAATTTTTATTTTGGTTTTTTCGCCATATTGCATTTATTCTTTAGCCAATCCAGTTGATGTTTGGAACACAAATCGGCCTAGGCAGATTCTAAAATTTTAAGACAAAAGTACTTTTTTAAATACCGCCAGAGGGCACTATCTAAAACTTAAAATGTATTTACATGATAACTTTTTTATTTTGACAGATATCGCAAAGCTGGGGGTGCCATTTTACAGACAATCAACAACTTAAAAATAGAAGGTAGTCTTTATTAAAGTCGATAATTAGGCACCAATTTCAATCAAATTACCTACATACATACAGGGTGTCCAGTAACTTAACCGACAATCTTTACGGGGCGATTCTACAACAGTAAATAAGAAAAAACTTCATATAAACATATGTCCTAAACGGCTTAGTTTTTGAACTACGGAGTGTTAAATATTCAAAAACCTAATTTTGATGTTGTTATCCCCATTTTTTTCTCTTAGAGTTTTAGAGAAACTAATAAAAGTTTTACAGTATATCTAGTAAAAGCAAAAATTGCCACATCCGGTTTACCCGAAAATACCATAAACTCCCTTATTTTAAACACTAATACTATCTGATTTTAAATACAAATATTGGATTTTCTAAAAAATTTCCTTTTAATGATGTTCTCTTTTTTTCAAATGGCCGTCTGAGATTACTTAATTAATGATAATCAAGTAGTGCCATCTTTTCTGCTTTAAAAGTTTTTTTGATAGGCTATAAAAATAAAAAAATGACCTATTTTACTTTTTTACGGGGTTGATGTATTCCATGTTTTTAAATAAATCACTTATACTACGTAATTTAAGTTTTTTTATTTATGTGACAAGAGAAAATTCCGATTTTCCCAACATATTAAATGGAAAACCACAAAGTTTCGCGGTCTCTGCGTAAATTCCATTTGTTTATAACAAAGAAAGGTGTCGCATATTATTCAATTCGGCGAACATTAATGGAAGCTGACTTAAATTAATCTTTTGTTTAAAGGGAGAGAAATTTGTAGGGTAGGGCGGGGCTAGTTGAGCATAGAGGTAAGTTGGGCAATCAAAATATCTCAAAAACTATCGACCACACGCGAAAGCACCAAATAGCGTAAAGAAGAGGTTGCGCAAGGGAAACTCATTGTGCGACCACTAGTGGTGACGCGGCGATCGAGAAAAGTGTCCGTGCGCATTGTTTATTTTGTGATAAAAAGTAAAATAATTGCAAGCCGGAAAATTTTATCTGTGATAGTTAAATGGATTCCGTTCTCAATCAAGTAAGTGTTGATCTTAAGTAAATTTATTGCAGTTTTAATATGTATAAACATTTTGGATACAATTCTAACCGGTCTTTTAATAAATTTACTTTTTCTTTAAAATTTCAGGTTGGTGTTAGTTGAGCTACAGTTGCCCAACTAACCCCACGGTTTTAAGTATAAAATGTTTTATTTTTTTATTATTTAGGATACGGACTTATAACAGTAAAACTACTGAAAAGTCTTCTCAAGATTTAAAAGAGGCTGCAACCCGAACTTTATACAAGCAACAAAGAAAACGAGCTGACCTATCCAACTTATAAATTTTCTCTGGAAATAGTTCGACCATACCCAAAGGCTGGTCCAAGAAAATCTGCAATTTTAACAGATACAGAAGGCATTGCAAGAGAAGCAAAATAAAACTGCTTAAAAAGTTTAAAAAACGAAGATGAATTCATAGATATTAAATCCAATAGTTAAGCTAAGCTAGGTACGTTGCTGTCTTATTAATGAGACTTGTTGTTTTGTCACTATAAGATTATAAATATAAAAAGCAAATTGTCATAATGTATTTTTATTGTGAACGTATCTGACATTCAAGCCATGATTTGACTATACTTTCTAAGTGCTCCACTAGCCCCATACCCATGCTCAACTTACCCCACCTATGGGGTACGTTGGGCATACTTGACTATCTACATTAAAATAGATGTAGCTCCTAAATTCGACCCATGTAGAAAGAAATTACTATGGACACTATTAATAAGGGATAAATTGCTAATCCATCAGTATGCATTATAAGCCATTAAGACTTATTCTTGAGGAGCTATAACCGATCAAGTGAAAAATAGCTCAACTAGCCCCGCCTTACCCTACTCATATAAATTACGTATTAAACTGACTGACAAAGGTCATATAGCTGATTAATTTTTTGATTAATACAAGGTTATTAATTAATCATTTATTGATCTGTTATATTCAGTAGAAAAGAAATGATGATATTATTTTTTGCCAATATACCAATAAATCGTTTTGGCATCATTAATAACCCCAGTAGCACAGCAAATTGATCAAATGGTTAGGGGATATTGGTTAAATACTGTTAAATGGTCTAATATTGGCAATTTAAGCCAATATTAAATAATTAAGAAATACAAGTTTTGTATACCCAGTGACACAGGATGTTGTTAGCCCCCATTTTTTTTTAGTTTTTAAGAAGGACCAATAAAAATTTTACTGTAATACTACCAGAAAAATTGACATTTTTTGACATTATCACAACCTCGAAATCACTTCTGGTTTAACCGTAAGTAACGTCAACTTTCTTATTTTAAATACAAGTACATACTTTTTTACTATATCTGTAGTCTGTATAAAATTTCCTTTTAATGATATATCATATAGGGTGTTTCTTTTCAAAATGGCGGCCAGAGAAGATTTTTTAAAGAAAATTAAGTGCTATTATTTCTTAAACTTACATAACACAATTTAAATTTAATAGAAAAATAATCAGTGGTTATAATTTTTAATTAAAAAAATCAATATAAATCTTGTTCTAACGCCACTGGTATTTTTTTTCAATCTTTACAGCAAAACATTTAATTTAATGGTAAAAAGAAAATGAACCAACTTTTGTGCTAATATCTGGGGTGGTAAGAAAGTTTTAATTAAAATGGCATTTTTCTCTTAAAAATGTATCACCTTGTATTTTGGAAACAAAGCATTTTTGGACATAATTTCATCAAAAATTTTTTCTTGTTTTCTTGCATTTTATACAGTGTTAAAAGAAAAGTATCAACCCTGTATAATATTTTACTAATGTTGTGCTATACTGGGTAATATCAGTACATAACTTTTTTATTAATAAAAGTAGGTTACTCTTATTAAATTTCTTCTAAAACATCAATGTTATACATGCATATGTTAGGGACAACGTTATTAACTGGGCATTATTAATAAGGACCAGCCATTATTATTATTATTGCCCAAGAGCTATGGGCAAAGTGATTAATTTATTACTTTTACCGGCCATTATTAATAATGCCTGACGGCCTGTGGTCCATGTAATAAATCGAGTGTTTAAAGATAGCTTGAATTAAAAAACAATACATTTGATGCTTTAAGTTTTTTTCTAAAAGATTACTTAACTAGAACTAACTATGGACCCCCACGAATACTCTGTGTTCAGTAGAAAATATTCAAGCAATATCCAGTAACAAAACACCGAAAACCGAAGACAGAATATAGGTGGGGGGTCATGGTTAGTTAAATCTTATTCGTTCTTAAGTCCTTATTAAAAAAATAATAAAAACACTACAGTTTACCTATTTTATTACTTTTGCCCAAGATATGGTGGGCATTACTTTATAATGGCTCGAGAAAACAGTGATTGATCATGCTGTTTTAATCATCATTGCCCGATTGAGCCGGGCATTATGAATACAGACCATTATTAATAGTGCCCGGACTTATTAAATTGCCCATACTATTATACATATTATTGTGTCAGTAAACTTTATTGGAAGTTCACTCACTGGATTTATTTAACAATGACAAATCGGTTTCCATTCCAACAAAGACAACCTCCTAGTCAGCAATCATTCATTCATCACTCAAAGATGCAAATTTGCATTCTTTGTTTAAAACAATAGGAAACTTTTTGTATTGTAAAGCGTATAGAATCTCAAAAGGAGAAAACCTAAAACTAAAAATATTTTTCTGAATAATTTTTAGTTTTCAGAATGAAACGTTTAGTTATTGCCAAAATAAAAGTGCTTAATGCACATGATCATACAAGCAAAAATTGTTAAACATTGCGTGTTACCTTACTTAAAAATACATTGTAAAAAGTAGGGGTAAGTTTACAATTAAAATACAATCTCTGTATTACAAATTAACCTTTATGTTTCACATTAAAATAGCACCCAAAATGAAAATTATCTTATAAGATTATATAAAGTTATCAATCAGAATTGCAAATTGACAATTATATACATTTAATTGTGAATTTACACTTATTTTTAACGAAGCCTAATGAAAATTGTCGCCCTGACGCCTTCGTTTTTAAGTTGCGATGGGAAGAGGCGAAACTAAGTGAATTTTCAATAGTTTTTAGAGTTTTTAAAATTGATTTTGTACTTTCGTAAGTTACAAATAGGATGATACTTTTAACGAAATGTTGTACAAAGCACAATCAGAACTGTGAATTTACAATTATATACATTTAGGTGTGAATTTTACACTTATTTTTAACGAAGCCTAATGCAAATTGTCGCCCTGATGCCTTCGTTTTTAAGTTGCGATGGGAAGAGGCGAAACTAAGTGAATTTTCAATAGTTTTTAGAGTTTTAAAATTGATTTTGTACTTTTCGTAAGTTACAAATAGGATGATACTTTTAACGAAATGTTGTACAAAGCACAATCAGAACTGTGAATTTACAATTATATACATTTAGGTGTGAATTTACACTTATTTTTAACGAAGCCTAATGCAAATTGTCGCCCTGATGCCTTCGTTTTTAAGTTGCGATGGGAAGAGGCGAAACTAAGTGAATTTTCAATAGTTTTTAGAGTTTTAAAATTGATTTTGTACTTTTCGTAAGTTACAAATAGGATGATACTTTTAACGAAATGTTGTACAAAGCACAATCAGAACTGTGAATTTACAATTATATACATTTAGGTGTGAATTTACACTTATTTTTAACGAAGCCTAATCGCAAATTGTCGCCCTGACGGCTTCGTTTTTAAGTTGCGATGGGAAGAGGCGAAACTAAGTGAATTTTCAATAGTTTTTAGAGTTTTAAAATTGATTTTGTACTTTTCGTAAGTTACAAATAGGATGATACTTTTAACGAAATGTTGTACAAAGCACAATCAGAACTGTGAATTTACAATTATATACATTTAGGTGTGAATTTACACTTATTTTTAACGAAGCCTAATGCAAATTGTCGCCCTGATGCCTTCGTTTTTAAGTTGCGATGGGAAGAGGCGAAACTAAGTGAATTTTCAATAGTTTTTAGAGTTTTAAAATTGATTTTGTACTTTTCGTAAGTTACAAATAGGATGATACTTTTAACGAAATGTTGTACAAAGCACAATCAGAACTGTGAATTTACAATTATATACATTTAGGTGTGAATTTTACACTTATTTTTAACGAAGCCTAATGCAAATTGTCGCCCTGATGCCTTCGTTTTTAAGTTGCGATGGGAAGAGGCGAAACTAAGTGAATTTTCAATAGTTTTTAGAGTTTTAAAATTGATTTTGTACTTTTCGTAAGTTACAAATAGGATGATACTTTTAACGAAATGTTGTACAAAGCACAATCAGAACTGTGAATTTACAATTATATACATTTAGGTGTGAATTTACACTTATTTTTAACGAAGCCTAATGCAAATTGTCGCCCTGATGCCTTCGTTTTTAAGTTGCGATGGGAAGAGGCGAAACTAAGTGAATTTTCAATAGTTTTTAGAGTTTTAAAATTGATTTTGTACTTTTCGTAAGTTACAAATAGGATGATACTTTTAACGAAATGTTGTACAAAGCACAATCAGAACTGTGAATTTACAATTATATACATTTAGGTGTGAATTTACACTTATTTTTAACGAAGCCTAATGCAAATTGTCGCCCTGACGGCTTCGTTTTTAAGTTGCGATGGGAAGAGGCGAAACTAAGTGAATTTTCAATAGTTTTTAGAGTTTTAAAATTGATTTTGTACTTTTCGTAAGTTACAAATAGGATGATACTTTTAACGAAATGTTGTACAAAGCACAATCAGAACTGTGAATTTACAATTATATACATTTAGGTGTGAATTTACACTTATTTTTAACGAAGCCTAATGCAAATTGTCGCCCTGATGCCTTTGTTTTTAAGTTGTGACGGGAAGAGGCGAAACTAAGTGAATTTTCAATAGTTTTTAGAGCTTTAAAATTGATTTTGTACTTTTCGTAAGTTACAAATAGGATGATACTTTTAACGAAATATTTTTACTAAAATAGTTTAAAAATATCATTATTAACTTATTAAGTATATAAAGGGTGTCCCAAAAGTCAACGATAATACTGAAAGAGCTAATAAAACCACCCATAAGCTTCCAGAAAAACAAAATAACCTCAGAAAAATTCTATCTTAATTATGAAAATGAACAATCAAAAATCCTTCTTCAACGAGTCATTTTTTTTCAAAAACATCGTAGTGCGCCACTGGTGCTTACAACTGACCTTTATTATCCCGTATAAAGACAAGTTTAATTCCTTATATCCCACTTTCAAATTAATTAATTGGTATAATACTTCAACAAATTTAAATAACCTTATGACCTTCGCCGGTTAATTTTATTTGGGGTTCACTGGATTTGTTTAACGATGACAAATTGCTTTTCCCTCGAACAAAGATAGCTCCATGTCAGCTTCAATTCATTTATCATTTGGGATCGGAAAATTTGCGACCTCATCTTTGTTTAAAACAAATGGAAATTAGAGCTCGTGATAAGTCTTATAAGAAAAATTATTTTGCGTGGCAAAAATGTTACAGGACCCGTAAAATTTTTAAGAAAAATTAAAATTTATGGTAATTTTTAATCTGAATATGCCTTGGGAATTAATTTTTTTATTAAAAAATTCGTTACTCCAAAATAATTTTTTGGAGATGGAAAAAATATATGCAACTAGGTGTTCCCCTGCACTGCTGATATGTTTTACAAAAAAAAGGAAAAACAATGGAAACAAACAGTATTTGGGTTTTTGAACCATTACGACGTTATAGTCACATGACCAGGCAAAGAAATGCTTCTTATTTTTTTCCCAAAAGCCAAGACACCTATACAAAATTGGTGGAACATAAGAAAGAAACATATAGTATAAGTTAGAAGTGGCGGAAAACAACATTACATAAGAATATAATAATAATAGCTTTATTGCCCAACAAGAACCCATTTACAGAGCAATTTACATGGTAAATTATGAAAATAACAATAATAATACTAATATTATATATAATAATAATAATAAAACTATAATAACTATAATAATAATAATAGAACTATTTAACAAAGAATTCAATAGTATTAATACCATTCAAAAATAAATTCTATTAACTACATTTGGCTTTCCTTTTCAGTTCATTTTTAGTACAATTAAAAATATCACAGTCCCTTGAAATCTTATTAAAACTGGCACACATAAAATTGACCGGCGATTTTAGCATTATATTAGTCCTAGCTCTTTCACACATAAAGGTTACAGAGTTTCTAGCGTTCAATCTAGGGACAAAAAATTAATTTGATTTAGCAGGTCAGGACAATCAACCTCACCGTGCAGCAATTTAAACAAAAAGGTCATGGAGGCAGACACCCTCCGTAGTTTTAAGCTGTCAAAACTAAATTTTTCCAACAAAACATGGTAATCCGAGCCTCGCTGTGGATAAATCCCATCTGTTTTAAAATTTAAAAACTTCAGAAACCTTTTCTGGACTCTATCTATATTATTTATGTGACAATCATAGTAAGGATTCCAAATCAGTGAGGCATATTCAAGTTTCGAACGCACATATGTACAAAAGAGGGTTTTTAGAACTCTTGAATCGCTAAAATGCTTACTATTGCGCACAATGAAGCCAAGTGTCCGACCCGCCGCAAGAATTACTTGGTTGATGTGGTCAACGAAAGTTAATTTCGAATCAAACAAAACCCCCAAATCTTTCAGCGTACCAGCTCTTTCCAAAACTACTCCCGATATGGAATAGGGATACTGAAAAGGATGCTGCTTACAAGTGTAAGTAACTACTTGACACTTAGCTGCATTAAGACTGAGTTTGTTTTCTTCGCACCAACTCTGAATGTAATTTAATTGTTGTTGCAGTCGTGCACAATCAGTATAAGTTTCAATGGGCAAAAATACCTTAAGATCATCTGCAAAAAGCAACTTGTCACACTTAATGACTTGACATAAATCATTAATTAAAAGCAGAAATAATAATGGCCCCAGGTTCGAGCCCTGCGGCACACCAGACGTTGCGATATATTCATTCGATTTGTACCCATTATAAAATACAAATTGTTTCCTATTAGTTAAGTAAGATTGAAAAAATTTCAGAGTTGGGTTATCAAATCCAAACGCCCTTAGCTTATTAAGTAAAACCATGTGCGAAATTCTGTCGAAGGCCTTGGCAAAATCTGTATAGACTACATCCACCTGTCCCTGTTTATCCAAAATTTTAGACAGTAATTGTGTTAAGCATGCCATATTAGAAACAGTTGACCTACCGTCTACAAAACCATGTTGTTCAAAAGCAATATACGCACGAACTGACAGGTAGATTCGTCCATAAAGAATCGACTCAAAGACCTTCGCAAAATTGCAAAGTATGGAAACAGGGCGATAATTTTTAATTTGATTACGTTCACCATTTTTAAAAATGGGGCATACTTTTGCCTGCTTCCATAATTTTGGCATAGTAGATGTTTTAATGCACAGGTTGTATATTTTTAATAAAGGTCTAACAAAGGCACCTATGCAGTCTTTAACAATAAACGATGGAACCCGATCCGGACCTGATGTCATCTTATCTTTTAACTTCTTCGCGGACTTAATAATATCCGCTTCAGTTATGGGCTGTAGAATTGGAATATTTAGAATTGTACAAATGAGGACCTTTTTTTGCTCCTTAAAATTATTGCGGTACACTAATTATAGTGGACTAAGGAATTTAAGATTTTTATCGGTAAGGCCCCTTTTTTGGTCTTCAAAATTTTCATACTTAAAAAAAAAGAATTGGCCACCCCTAAAAATCTTTGGCCCCGTCTTGGCCACTTCTAAAGCAAAAGCTGGTGTCACCACTGCTAGGAAACATGACATAAAATATTTTTAGCTATTTTTCACCCGTAAAAACAAAAGTTAATTGCTTCTCATGACACTTCTTGTTTTAAAATCATTATTATTCTTTAAACCCGAACCTAAGCCGTCCATTCGTAAATGGTAGATCCACATATTAATTAGCCCTTGTCATCTCAACAACAACTATATAAAAAGTGTATTACAACTGCAGAAATTAAGATCACAATCTACATTAGGTATAATAAAGTTTTCTTTTTTTTAACAAGCCTACCATACAATTAAATTTTCTGGTTTGGTTTTAATGATATTAATATGTCCATGTTAAGACATACATATAAGAAATAGGAATAACTTGGATTTCCTTAAATAAACTGACAAGTCATTAAAAATGAAAATGCTAATTTTATACAGACTTCTCACAGAAGAAATAACGCATTACTCAGTGTTGAAAGCTCAGTATTTTTTGGAATAATTTGTGCAGCTGTTGTAATATAATAAAAGGCAAAAATTAACGGTACCAAACTTGGAATATTTTTACGAATTTTATTGAAAAAATGGTCAAATAAAAACACTAATTATTTTTTTCTTTAAGTTTTACTACATAGTGTGCCGGAACTTATTGTGAATATACTGGAGTGCTTCACAATTTCACTGCTTTACTAGCACAGTGATCAGTGTCTCAGTTTTTTTTAAATGATACCATAACAATTTGGTTTTTTGTCGTTTCATACAAGCTACACGACATGTACAGGGTGGCTCGAATTCGACGCTCATCATTGGGATTTCGGAAACCGTAAGAGATACAGGATCGGTGTAATGGAGGCAAAGTTGCGCAATAAAATACGTTTTGCATTTTAAAAAATTCCGAGTACTTCCGAAGATATTCGAAAAACACCGGAATTTTCAATTTTGGTTTCTATTGTTTCCTGGCTATATTTGTTAAGATAACTCAAAATGAAAAACACGTTTTCATGGCCACTTTTTCTGCTCTATAATTCAGTGTGATTAAATATTAAATCTGACGTTTCGGCTTCTGGCGACCATCATCAACTTAATTTTTTAAATACGGACCTGATATTTTTTCAATTGAATTAAATCCTTTCATCACTCTTAAAACATTATATATCGCCACTTCGATATTTGCTGACGTTTCGTACAGATAATTCCATCACCAGAATATTGCATATTTATTTAACCATAATACGGCCCTGAACTGCATTTTTAGGTAAAAAGGTAAAAAAAAGAATAAACTTATTACATATTCATAATGTTTTATTGCAACTAATTGATATCTAACAGCGGAAATTACTTTATTAACAGAAACTAACCAGCAGGTACCAATTCAAGGGAGAACTTCATTTAATGTATGGATTGGTATGTGGAGGAACAAAATTATTGGACCTTTCGTTTACGAAGGGACCTTAACTTCCAAACGATATCTAAATTTGATTAGGAATGATGTCTTGGACGCCCTAGATAATCAACCTTTGGCAGTATTTCAAGAAATATGGTGGCAGCAAGACGGAGCTCCTGCCCACAATGGAAGGAAAGTAGCTCAATTCCTTTACCATATATTTCCTAATAAATGGTTTTGCAAGATGGCCCGCTAGGAGCCCAGATCTTAGTCCCCTAGATTATTTCCTTTGGGGATATCTTAAGAACCGTTTATTTAAAAATGCACCTCACGACCTTTAAGTACTACGACAAAATTTGATAAGGGAAGTCGCTGCCATTCCTGCGAGAACAATTAATCGAGCTGTATTAAAAAAACAAAGCAAAGCAAGAAAATGCATTGAGGCGGAAGGTTATCTCTTTGAACACCTATAATAGTGATTAAATTATGTTTATATTTAATATGGGCATCAAGATAGTATTACAAATTGTTTATGTAAGCTGATTTGTTGTCTACCTTTTTGTATCTTATGTCTAATATTCATGAAATTTTCGGTTAATAAAGTAATTTTCGCTGTTAGATATCAATGAGTTGCAATAAAAAGATTACGAATATGTAATAAGTTTATTCTTTTTTTTACCTTCTTACCTAAAAATGTAGTTCAGGGCCGTATTATGGTAAAATAAATATGTAATATTCTGGTGATGGAATTTTCTGTACGAAACGTCGGCAAATATCAAAGTGGCGATATATAGTGTTTTAAGAGTGATGAAAGGATTTAATTAAATTGAAAAAATATCAGGTCCGTATTTAAAAAAATAAGTTGATGATGGTCGCCAGAAGCCGAAACGTCAGATTCAATATTTAATTACACTGAATTATAGAGCAGAAAAAGTGGCCATGAAAATGTCTTTTTAATTTGAGTTATCTTAACAAATATAGCCAGGAAACAATAGAAACCAAAATTGAAAATTCCGTTTTTTTCGAATATCTTCGGAAGTACTCGGATTTTTTAATACGCAAAACGGCATTTTATTGAGCATCAAATTGCGCAACTTTGCCTCCATTTAACCGATCCTGCATCACTTACGGTTTCCGAAATCCCAATGATGAGCGTCGAATTCGAGCCACCCTGTACTGTCCGTTAGACGTCAACGTGTATGACTGGCATAGCGTGGTTACAGTTTCTAAAATTATTTTTAAAGAGCAAAAAAAAAAGGTTCTCACCTCTCACCTCCGCTGTACCAAGCGGAAGAAAAGCTTTTCAACAAAAAAATAAATACACGCGATATCTTCCCTACACCCTCCTTTGCTCTAGTGATGTTTAGTGATTTTTTCCGAAACCTCGCCTCCCTGTTCAAGCCTCATGTAGTTAATGGACGACCCCTTAGATTTAGTCTAGTTAATATATTTTCTTACAAACATGATACATTTTATCTACCTTTTTAATAAAAAAACCCATGCGCCTCCACTGTAAGAATAGTAAAAAAACTCTATAATGATAATGATCAACTTGACAAATGTAAAAGTGCTTTCTTTAATCCTCCTCCGTAATTCTCCCACACACGTCTCAAATGAAAAATATTCAGACAGAAGAAAACATCAAGGGAAGACACGAGGATAAAGGATAAAAGATATTATCCTTGGATCCTGGATTCTGGCATACTAAGGTTCCGGGAATGGACGGTAAATTAGAAAACGCGTTTGTCTTAATTTGAAATGTATATAGAAAGCACAGGAAGAGGAAAAACAAGATTTATATGATAATTAAAGGACAAGCGGTTTTCCTTAGGGATATTTCATATTTATTGGACACATATTTGTTTTTATCCAGGATTTTGAAAAGTTTATGGGACTACTAATATAAAAAGTAGAATAAAAATACAATGATCCGCATTAAATTACAGTATTTCAAGTTGTGAGGATTTTTGTATCTATTACCTTTAAATTTACTGTTTTCTGCCGACTTTTATATTAAAACAAAGGCACTGGCTAAACGACCGCCGGCGGTATTGCTCAATTATAGAAAGAAAACCGCCACCCGGCAGTTTAATTTATTTACGTATATGAAAACCGCCGAAAATCTAAATTAATTAATTATTACCGACGGTTTTGCTTATAAAAACTATAAAAAATCGCCGATTATGGCTTCGCGTTTTGAACATATAAGATGTTTCAAGTAAAACAAGATTTTTTTTCTTTGCTTACTTTTTAGACAATAATAATAAAATGACACAATATGCAATATCTTAAAAACGGCTTTAAGAAGTTTGATATGTAATAAATTTTTAAAAGGGATTTTTTTACCATTTTAAAACCGAAAAATATACAGGGTATCCTATTTAAAATTTAAAAAAATAAATAAGTAAACCAAAAATGCGTCACATAAAAAAATAATGTTCTCTATGTAATGAGTTAAAAAACCATATAAAAAAAGTTAGAACTACATTTATTCACTTGTCCCTTAATTTTTTTAGAAATATGACTTAATAATATTTAAAAAGTCTACTCTACAAAAAAGGTACTTAAATATTTTAAACGCTTTCTAAATTAATCTCGCTGCCTTTTGTAAATTAAAAACAGAAAATGGAGCATTATAAAGCCCGTCTTTTAATTTAAAAACCATTGTGTCCCTTTTTAAAGTCAACGGGAAAACTAGTTTAAAAACCACTTATACGTTAAGCTTTTATTAAAATAATTCCTATTTTTATTTAACATTACATTAACGAGACACAAGGAAGTGGCATCTCAAGCGAGAAAAGGGATGGGTTGGTTGGTTGGTTGATTTTAGGCAGGGTGGATCACGCGACCATAAGTGGCATTCTCTCAAGACAAGACATAAAAACAGTTTCACTTCCGTCAGTTCATTCAGAATAAACTTAGCCACATAAGTTTCAAAGAAATGTTATCAGTCTCACTTCCCTCAGTTCATTCACCTATAAGAGATCCTGATCATTGGATCACGTGACAGAAGCCATTTGAAATATCAATAAACATTCAGAATAAACTTAGCCACATAAGTTTTAAAGGATTGTTATCAGTTTTACTTCCCTCAGTTCATTCATCTATAAGAGATCCTGATCATTTGATTATGAGACAGATGCCATTTAAAATATTAATAAAGATTCAGAATAAACTTAGCTACATAGGCTTCAGAGGAATGTTATCAGTTTTACTTCCCTTAGTTCATTCACCGATAAGAGATCCTGATAATTTCATTATGAGACAGATGCCATTTAAAATATTAATAAAGATTCAGAATAAACTTAGCCACATAAGTTTCAAAGGAATGTTATCAGTTTTACTTCCCTCAGTTCTTACACCTATAAGTGATCCTGATCATTTGATCACGTGACAGAAGCCATTTGAAATATCAATAAACATTCAGAATAAACCTAGCCACATAAGTTTTAAAGAAATGTTATCAGTTTCACTTTCCTCGGTTCATTTACCTATAAGAGATCCTGATCATTTGATCATGTGACAGATGCCATTTAAATATTAATAAAGATTTAGAACAAACTTAGCCACATATGCCTTAAAGGAATGTTATCAGTTTCACTTTTCTCAGTTCATTTACCTATTAGAGATCCTAGTCATTTGATCATGTGACAAATGCCATTTGAAATATGAATAAAAATTCAGAATAAACTTAACCACATAAGTTTTAAAGGAATGTGGAATCAGTTTTACTTCCGTCAGTTCATACACCTATAAGTAATCCTGATCATTTGATCACGTGACAGAAGCCATTTGAAATATCAATAAAGACTCAGAATAAACTTAGTCATATAAGTTTCAAAGGAATGTGGGATCAGTTTTACTTCCGTCAGTTCATTCATCTATAAGAGATCCTGATCATTTGATCATGTGTCAGATGCCATTTGAAATATTAATAAAGATTCAGAATATACTTAGCCAAATAAGTTTTAAAAAATGTTATCAGTTTCACTTCCCTCACTTTGTTCACTAATCGTTTCTCGAACGAATACCACTATATTTGCAACGCACCAGATTTTCTTATTGTGCACTCCCTCTCTTGTTACAAAAGGCCGCTGCTCTTTATCAGGTCTAGCGCCTAGATGCTTATGCGAAAGAGGAAAGACTATGTCTTTTTGGAAGTCAGTCAATTGCAGTCATTATGTGTGAACATGTTAGCCGTAAAGCCTGCATATTATGCGACCCTTACACCATTGCAAATGCCCATTTTCTGCAAGTATTTTCTTAGATAACAGTGGCTTACTACTTGGTTAATAACTGAGTACCCTCTAGCTGGAGGATCTCAGTTGTTTCTTTAAATGATCGCCTAGTGTCTTCTTCGTATGTCACTGGCCATGTGCATGTCAACGATCTACATAGATGTTGTTATTGAGATCATCCACTTACTGTTGTTTTTATCACCCGTTTAGCCCTTGCTAGTTCATCTGCCTTTCATTTCCTTCTATTCCCAGAGTCCAGGAAGCCAACGGAATTTTTTCTCTGTTATTCCTAACCTCGAGTTTTTAAAGATTGTTTAGACACTCCATCGTGATTTTAGATGTGATTTGGTGGGAGTTCAAGACTTGTAGTGCAGCCTGACTCTCGTTTTACATCAGCGGGAGCCGGGATGTCGGAGATGGACCGACGCCGACGCTATCAAAGTTTATGAAGTATAATGAGACCTTCCACACGTTAAGAAAGTCGGCAAACTCAAAGGCTCCATATCATTTTTTATCACTCTGTCCGGCGAATCCAGCTTAGTGTGAAACGAAGCGGACTGTCTGAGAGAATGGTAATGTTGTGGTGGTGTCATTTTTGCCCAAACGAGACGAGAAGAGAGAATGATAGCTCCTCGTCTATTAAACACGGTCTTCGGAAAGTTAAGGTAATAAATGATAAGGGTGATAGAGCGAGTCAAAATAATGTTGGTACTTATATAAATAAAAATAGTTCCATCGCGCTTCATTAGGGAGATATTGCCCGTTAAAGTTGGCATAAAAAACCTACTTCAATTATAGCTTCTAAGCTGTTGCTACAGTACCAATGATATTTAAGCAGCTAAATAACCTTTTACTAATGCTTTTTTTCATAGGTAAATGGTTGTTCAGTAAGTCGGAATTACACAGGGTGCGAGGTTTTTTTTTAATTTTATGTATGCATTTAGGACACAGCTAACAAATTTAACATTTGGCTTTGATCGTTTGATTTCTTCTTTTTTTTCTACAAAATGGTATACTTTATTTGAATCGATATATTAAACCGTTTTTCATAGAATCGCATTTTAAGTCCAAACATATAAGCATTTTTTATGTAATAAAAATTGATTTTTTTGAGAAAATTATTTAAATGTTGTAAAATTATTGAAAACAGTTTTTATTTGCATTATAAAGTCTTAAAGGCTCACAAACACCATTTTTAAAAATTTTACCACATTTATATGTTTTTCTCAAAAAAAAAAATGATTTTTTTTATTACATACAAAATGCTGGTATGTCTGGATTTAAAATGCGATTTTATGAACAACGGTCCAAGATATCGATTTAAACAAACAAACGGTCAAAGCAAAATGCCAAAAATGCATACATAAAATGAAAAAAATAATCCACTCTGTATAATCCCGATTTACTGAACAGCCGTTTACCTCTAAAAAAGCATTATTAAAAGGATATTTAGTTGCCCAAATATTATTGGTACTGCGGCAACAGTTTCTCAAATATAATTAAAATAAGTGTTTTTATTCTAAGTTTGAAGGTCAATATCTCCCAAACCAAGCGCAATAGATTTTTTAATTATAAATATAAAGTACCAACATCATCACCCTTATCATTTATGACCTCAGCTTGCTTTTATAGAGAAAAGTTATAACAAATAAAAACAAATAGGGCGCCTACCCTTTCGTTATTCCCTACGCCAATGAAGATATCCAACTATTTGTTTAACATTGATTTCACCTTAAATTTCACCCCTGCAGGGTTATCAATGCTTTATTGTCTTATCTGACAAGCACCAAGCCAAAAAAGCGTGTAAGCCTTGTTGAAAAATGATAAGATTAGTATTTTCCCTCATCATCAGGGTAATCAATATCGAACACTTAAGAGCTTTCATCATACTCGTAAACTAAAAGACATTATTTTATATAGGGTATTACAGAATGTTTTTAAGAAAATTCCACACCACTTTTTAACCAATCAAATGTGTAGTTTTGGTTGCATTACCATGACAACACAAGTATTTATCTTCTGCCTGGGGTACCCTGGAGCAAATTATAGTGGAATTTTTTTGACATAATCATTGAATTTGTTTTAACGTCATGTCTGTCATTCATATACATAATTAAAGAAAATGTAATTTTGTACCAGTTGTAGTATTTCAGACATAACATAATATGAAATAATGTAAGTTTTTAAGTCCCTGAATGACATTTTTATACAACTACGGTTAGTAAAATAATATCATAAGACTGAAGTACTAGACATAAGTGAAGAGCAAACGAAAGCAAGGTATAGGTCTAAACAAAAATAAAATTAACCATTTTTACCAACTGTAGTAATATAAGTTATATATAATATAAAAGAATAAACAATGATAAGCTCTAATTACATATATTTGCAACTACAATTGGTAAAATGGAAAATATTTATTTTATAGTAAAATTTTAAAGCTCGTGTCAAAGTTACAAATATTAATTTAAAAGAATATTATTTACCACAAACTTGGTATGAAATTAAATTAGTGAATACCACACGTGCTTAAATTATTCCGGGAAATTTTTTCTCGGACACAAATATTTTAAGAAAATTCTTAAATTTTTAAATTATTCGTGGCCTTAAAAAATTTCCGGTAATAAATTTAGCACTAGTGGTATTACAAGTGAAAATTTAAGAGCAGATTATTTACCCAAAAATGTAAAAAACTAAATTCATCACTTACCATAAAAATTGCAATACCCAGAAATAATGTATCAACTTTAACCAAAGGATACACAGGGCTATTTTTAGTTGGTACTTCCCTTTAACACTGTATAAAATGCAAGAAAAAAAAACTTTTTTCATCATAACTTTCCAACCACTTCAGATATTTCCACAAAATTTGGTTCACTTTTTTGGCCATTATATTATATTTTTTGCTTGTAAAAGTAAAAAAAAATACCGTGGCGTTCAAAAACGATTTGTATTGAATTAAAAAAACAATAGTACGCCACTGCTTTTTCGGATTTAATGTAGCAATACAAAAACATTCCTTGGGCCAGTAATGAAATGAACTTCATAAGAACACTTTTAAAACCATTTAAGTTGGGTTTCTTTTGACGAGTCTACCATGAATATTCATATCACCATATATAGAACATTTTTTTAATGCCCCCTTTTTTGAACGGATAAATTTAAAAAGTAAAACTTTCGGATATAAAATTGATGCATAAATACTATATTTTAGAGTAAAATTGACAGATGAAAATTGCAATATGGCGGCTGGGTTCCATCTTGGAAAAAAAAGTTTAATGGAAAGGGTGTAGTTGCATACCATTTTAAAGCTCCCGAAGAGTACTTTATAACCCCAGAATATAAAGTTAGTACCTTTAACCAATACAAAATGGCTCTACTTTAAAAATTACCTAAATACCTAACTTGGATGGCCACCTTTTCGAAACTAATAAAGTTAGATGTACCTAATGTAGTGTTTTCTTAAAGCTCTTTAAAATATCTTTTTAATGGTTATACTTGTGATAATATAGAGGGTAGAAAAAAAGTATATATTTTTTGTATGAAGCACCCTGTATATTATATTACTATTAAAAAGATCTTAAAAAGAGCTTTAAGAAAATATTACATCGAGTTCATCTAACTTTATTAGTTTCGGAAATAGAGCCACCCAAATCAGGTATTTATGTAATTTTAAAACACCGCCATTTTGTATTAGATAAAGTTAGTAAAAATATAAGGGGGACACACTAAATAAATGCACTGAATATGGAAGCGGCGCTTTAACCCAGCATGTCAATATCACATGTTTCGGGTGTCGAACTGGGCGAACGCGTCACTTTTTATGCCGGACAAGTTTACCGTTTTACATACAATTTTTAAACATTGTGCCAAAAATCGAAAGAGTTACAGTCATGTAACCCGCCTAGTACGGTAAAAGTGTTCTTATCATAAAGTCCATATCATTACTGGCTCACGGACTAAATTAATATAATAAATAACTTAAAGAGGGAAATTCGGTTGTGTTTTCTAATAAATTTCGATTCTGCTTGGGTATGCATGATTGGCGACAACGGGTCAAAAGTCTTGCGGGGAAAAAGAAATTTTTTATTTTCGTCTGAACGGCACATCGCTTGCATTGATAGTATTATTATATGAGTGTGTCATATGCATAGATAACCTACATTTAGATTCGCAGTGGCAAAAGCATTTTTCGAAGATTTACGACCTCGCGCAGTAAACAAATGGACGGGTGGTCGAAAATGCGCACTTAAGAGCCGTGGCAAAATACAAACACTGGCACCCCGTGCCCTCCGTCCGCGGTTTGACCGTGACGCTCATTAGCTACCGTACTTCGAACAAAAACCAGGACGCCGTCGACAAATTCTTTTCGATAATTGGAGAAAACTCATCAACAAATCAACATTTTCTCTTCGTGAATCCAATTTTTTTTCCAAGCAAAAATTTTTATGAAGAATGACTTTTTTAACTCCACAGTCGGTAGAGCTCCATAATGTTTGAGTTTAATACATTATTTCTAGGTGCTGCAATTTTTATGATATGCAGTACATAAAGAAATTATTTCCGCTTTACCCAACATTTTTATGAGCATACGTAAGTTAAATAAAAGGAATTTAGAATCCTTTTTCATTTTATTTAAATGCCTTGTGCTTACCCTAAATACAATGGCGGAATATTAAAATTCATTCCATTTCAGGATTGACTTATATATTTCCATAAATCCTAACCTAAATTCCTTGTTTATCAATATGAGGAAAATAAATGGAGTAGAAAAGTCAAATATTCCAGCTATTTATTGGATGGACGTTTAAAAGAAAAAAACATTTTTATGTAACTTTTGTGGCGGTTCTGTTTACTGAGGCGGCCAATAACTGAATTAAATCTGTTTTTACTGCAATTAATACGAAATCCAATTAGAAGAAGAAAAATGAATAACTAGGTTTTGCCGAAAATAAAGTTATCAATGGAAATTATAGCTTTATATTCAGATTTAATTATCTTTTAATGATATAGGCATAAAGGGTACGTATTACAATGGCTTTAAAATACATGTACGTGTAAGAGTTAAAAAGTTGAAAGTTCACTTTTAGTGGTTAAATTCCAATTTAAAAAGACCTTAGTGTGGTATGTATAATATGTAAAAAGTATATAAGGGGTTTCAAATTTCCTATAATTAACATTGTTTTAGATTTTTTCTTCCTTAATTATTATTTGTGTTAGGAAAATATTATTAAAAATAAATAAATATGCATTTTCTCCCCTTAAAGGCTATTACGCTTCTCCCTAAGAAACTAAGACAAACATTTTTTAAATTTCTAATAATAAATAATCCCAAAAAGTACACAACCCAACAACAATTAAACGTAAGACAACACTATTGGTAATTTTTTTAAACAGTGCGTTTTTTGACTGCATTTTTTAAAGAGATACTCCGTATATTCCTTCCCTTATCGACATAATATGTACTTTTCTGAACATAATGGGGAGTCCAAGAGAAGATTGTAGGATTTACTACAGTGCGGCAGATTAATATACCGGATGATACCTTGTACCCGCTTAAGTACCTCCACCAAATGTGAGCCCCGTATACAATGCCGATCATAAAAAAACAAAAATATATTCATCCAAGCTGTCACATGCGTAGAAACAAGAGGTTATTTGTTATGTCATTTTAATAGTATATTACATTACAAGTGTGGAAAATGACTAATTTCACACGAGTGGGAATATTGTAGCACGAGGCGTTAGCCGAGTGCGACAAACCCACGAGTGTAAGAAAGTCATTTTCACACGAGTACTGTACACTATTTTTCCTACGACCACAAATTATTCACCAAAAAAAAAAAAAAAAGTTTGTCTGTTCAGAAAAAATAAAAAACAATTGAGAACTTTGCAACACTAGGGTAATATTTACTTTGCAACACTAGTGTGATATGTACTTTTCCTCACTGCTCTATTATACTGTATTGACAATATTTTTACATCGAAAATCACCTACCTAGAAGCATTATATAACTTTTCTCATTTTGGAATTTAAAAAGGCCCCCACTTAATAAAAATTGTATGGTTTTGTTAGGTAATAACGGTAATTGTTTAATACGGTTTTCTGCTATTATAAGGGTTTTTTAAAAATTATCGATACTTACATATTGTAGACACTCTTCTAAATAAAATGTAAGTGGTGCATATCCAAAATATTCCGTTTTTTACAAAATATCAGTAAACAAACTTACGGGACCGGGGAGTGAAAAGGGGTGCTGGGTGGGGTAAAATTGGTAAAACGAGTTAATGAAACTGAACATCACATGTAAAATTGAGTAAAAATTACAGTTTTTCCTCATATTTTTAAGAAAAAATATAAAAAATATGAAAATTGTAAATGCATAATCTAAAGTCCTAAAAGTAAAGCGGGTTTTACACCTGACAAGTAATTGATCAATTAATTGAACAAGTGCTTGTTCAAGTGACTTGACTGTTAAAATTTTCTCAACTTGTTTATCAAGTAGCTTGCTCAAGTACGTAAAGAAATTAAAACTTGTCATCAATATTTTTAGGGGCCTTTTAGTAATTGGATAATAGTTAACATAACCCTAGAAAACCATTTGATGAAATTGAAAATAAATTTGACAATAACTTAAAAAGAGTAAAAACATCCAAATTTTTAATTTCTGTATCAAATATTTGACAAAGTAATTGAACAAGTTTTTGATCAATAACTTGTCAGGTGTAAAGCCCGCTTAAAAGTAAAAAACGACTACCAAACGTCAGTTACCATGCAAAATATGGAAAGCATTTATGGAAAGCATTTGGCAACATCGGAAGGGTCTGATTCTATTTATGAATGGATAAAAGAAAGTGGATTTATTAAGTGTGTATTAGCCTTAGGTTTAATTAGGGATTAAAAAAGATTTAACTAGTTATTTGAGTACACGAAGAAAGAGCGAAAGGAATTTGATCTATAGGCTTTTTTCTCTGGCGCTTTAAGTCGAACGGTCAAGCGGCAAGGCTGCCTCTATAAGGTGCGTGCTCAAAGGTAGAAGGGAGAATTTTAATTTGATGTACATACCTGACAACACTGTGCCACTGAGCGATCTGTCAGTGAAAGTTGTTTTTGTGGTAATGTCTATGTTTGTTTATGTTTTTATTTTTTCGGAAATTTTATTATTACTCTTTTCAATATTGGAAGAAAGCTTATACTGTGCAGTAACTTAACGTCAATTAGACGATTTTCGCTAATTTGGGTTCTACTGTTTAAGGTAAGTAAAAATCTTTTTTACTGTCACTACAATAAATATGTCACTTGCAAAACCAATAGCAGTTTTTAGAATGACATCATACTTTGCAACACTAGTGCTGTAAAGTACTTTGCAACACTAGTGTGATATAACGCATTTTCTATGCATGAAACCAGTGTGCTATTTGCTATTTTCACAAGTGGTCGTAGGAAAAAGCAATTTTGTTATTGTTATTATTATGTCATTTTATTAGCTGTTTGGAACGTTATTTTGTGTTCATTTTCTTATTAAGTATTTTGTGTTTTTTGACTTAAATTTATATTAACTTTTTTCATTTATAATAAATTTGCAGCAATTCTACGTCTTCGTTGCCAAATAAATGTGCCATATTCTTTATTAATCACAACAGATAAATATTATATTATTAAAAGAAACTAAGAAAATCTCAAAAGAACCCAAGCGTAGCGTCCCCACCGAAATAAAAACAATATAGAAATTTGTAGCTTGTTGTCTAGAATTTCGGCGAATTTCGCAGCTGCATGAACATGAAAAAAAAAGCGAATTATTTGGCCAAATATTCGCTTTCGCAATTCGCTTAACGCGTCTGTATGAACTAGCTTTCAGAAATTTTCGAGCGCAACGGATTAAGTAGGGTGAGTTAATTACATGCTATACAGTATATATTCCACTAATCTAACAATTTGAGAGTGATGTAAAAAAGCGGAGGGCTAAAAAATTGTAAAAAAAAATCGTAATTTTGACATTCTCGAACGTGGCTACTTTTTTTTTGATTTTGAAAAAATGAGGATAACGAAAAATATATAATGACGATATGATCCAAACGAATTCCACAAGCCGAAATAATACCAATATTTTTTTGACATATTAAAAATCTATAGTCGCTTCCCTCGCCGATGAAAAGGTATATATATATATATATATATATATATATATATATATATATATATATATATATATATATATATATATATATATATATATATATATATATATATATATATATATGTATATATATTATACAGTGACGTTCCCAGAATTTTGTTTTAAATGGATAATTTTCTAAATTTCCTGACTCATGTAAGTAAATAATAATAATTATATAAAAAAAGAGAAAAAAAAAAAGAAAAACATGTTTTTATCCCGTATTTTGCTGCATTAATAACTGTAGCTACACACGATCATATAAGTGTGGTATAATTTTAAACGCTTTACTTTGACTGTGGCAATTTTTCTTTAGAATTAATGTACTTTTGAAAAGGTCAAAGCCATGACCGAAACGTTAGGAATAAAAAAATGAAACAGTAGTTTTAATGTTTTTATAAAATAGGACCATATCCCAAGAAAATCCAAACTGACTATATATGTATATATATATATATATATATATATATATATATATATATATATATATATATATATATATATATATATATATGCCAGTTCATAGGGGTCAATAGGGCTGAACAGGGTCAGCCCGTATACCCCGGGACCAGGACCAAAGCGGTCCCATTCTTTCCAGGCGTGTACTCAACAAGAAGACCATCCAAGAAAAGGTATATATCATATAACATTTTTTTCTTCTTAGCATCTAGGCTTTGCAACCCAATAGGTCCGTCCCTATGACACTTGAGTAAATCCCCATTTAGCATCTTGAGCTCCCCTACTATAAAAAGTTATTATAAATTTTGTGCTAAAACCAAGCATGCCTTTTTCACATTTCGTCAAATTTGCCAAGAAATTTTAAATCGAGATAAGATTATTCATATCATACAAAAATTAAACCAATTAAAAATACCACATACAACTAAGTTGTAACAACAGCCATCGACTAGTCGACAATTTTAGCTTGATTGGAGCTGATAATTGCACAATAAAAATCAAATATTGCACTGTCACGTTACATGTCAGGCAGACATTCTGAACTTTTATTTATTTTTTTTATAAAAAATCGCAGTCTGCAGTTAAATTATAAATCCATAATATAAACATCCAAAATATCCATATATATATAAACATCCAAAACGTAAGCCAAATAACCAACAGATTTATTTAATAAAGAAAATAAAAAAGTAACAGGGTAAGGGATATAAAGTTTGTAAAAAAAAACTCTTTTTTTATCTTTTGACATCCCACGAAGGCATATGTCTAAATACCAGAGTACCGTGGATGTCGGGTTATTAGATGTTTAACCCATCGTTCCCTCTGTTCCGTCAACGTTGTCCAAGCACTGAAACATGCAGTTATGCATTTCACAGCACCTTTTAGACAACGTGGTAGTGCCACCACGGTCGTTATTTTTAAATAACTACTACCTAAATATGTCTCCCCGCTGGGAATCGAACCGGCGACCTCTGGCTTCGAAGATTAAAGCTCTGTCCACTGCGCCACGGGGAGACAAATTTTGTTTACTTGTCGGACACAACGCCGATTTTGATATAAGGCGGATTTTTTGGGCGCTAATTACGAATTTGGAAGAATTTTTAGTCGTCAACCTTACATTCTTAAGATATCGATCATCAAACTTAAAAAGCAAATTTAACTTATTTTTCACTATAATTCCATTTTTTTGTAAACAATTCTTCATTTAAAGCTAAATTGGCATACAATAGTAGATTTTCACCTCTTTTATCCATTTTTTCTTTGAAATTTTATATCTTTACTTTTAATTGTAGTAGCCATGGCGCCGCTATAATTAAAAAAATGCTTTATTAAATTTAAAAAAATAGCTTTCTAAGAGGTGGAAATAAAATATTGAAAGCCGATTTAGCGAAAAACTCAAGAATTGCGTGCAAAAAGGAGGAATATCGTGAATTTAGGTCAGTTTTCTATTTAGGTTTCATGATGAATATCTCGAGAACAGAACAAACCAGTAACAGAAAAGTTACTATAAACAGTAAGTATAAAGTTTTATTCTATTATTTAGACTGAAGTTAAAGAGACCTGAGGCACCCCAAGGCAAAACGCCAATTGAAAACTAAAATTAAGCGACTTGGCAACGTTGCAGTTGCAAATTTAGAACATAATGACATTTCCTAATCAAGTTTTGCTTTCTGTTGTTGCAATTAATATTCTATTTTTTAAAGAATTTTTATGATTTATGGGATTAATGTAATAAAAAAATAAGAAAATAGTTAGTCTACAACTAGTGTTCAGCGTTTAAGTGGTTGCCATCATGGATTTCGTTGAAAATTCAGCAATAGAAGCAAAACGTGCGAAGTTAGTTTTGGTTTATCTGCAGTTCAAGTCTAAATAACAAAGAACTTACGCTTTATGGCTATATATAAAGTTTCTTAAAACACTGACTCTAATCCTGCTTTGTGTTGTTTAGGTTGTCAAACAATGATGCCTAATATTTTTCGTGAAATTTAGGTAATTTATGTAAATATTCTTTTGCCAAATTGAATCTAGATACCCATTTTTATCAGCTGTTTGACCGAATTGCAACACTGTGCTCCTTAATTTGAATTCCCAATAACTACAGTTCTCTTTTCGTATTTTAATCCTAACTTTTAAAATTTTTAATGGGCATACATACGGTGCCTACAAGAGTTCTTACGCAAATAGCATCACTATAACTCGCAGACTTGCCTCTTCAGGTAGGCTTGAAGGCATGCCTTTCCGTGTGTATGCACATTTAGATGAAATTTATAATATTTCGGAGAGTACGGTGGGTAGAGGGTAGGAGTACCATCTTTATGGCGGACAAGTTGAAAAAGTGTCCATAGGAACGAAGCAACTTAAGGTGGCGTCACAGTAGCAAGTGGAAAGATTTTAAAATTTCTTTCTTTTTGTAATTTTGTATCTTACTATAATTATTCTTTCCTTCTAAAGCTCCTTGGTTAAATCCTTTCTATTTGCTACTGTCGCGCCACCTTAAAGTTGCTCCTTTCCGATGGACACTTTTAATACATTCAGATGGTACTCCTCCCCTCTACCCCCATATTTGGAAGAAATGACGCGTCAAGCAACAATAAAATATCATAATCATAATTTAGTGTATTCCTTTTACCTTGTAGAACCGTTCTGAACCGTTCTCTGAACTGTCAATAGTGTCAAGAACGGTTCTAAAACATGAAAAAATGTAAAAATTGTGAAAGGAACACTTATGGTGTCGCAGAAACGGTTCTACAAGGTAAAAAGGAATACAGTAATTGTTAAACCGGTTAAACATGACATCTGTCAAAAAAGCTATTGTCAAAACAATACTTTTGAGACCGTATTTCAAACAAATTATTGTAATAAAAGTTTAATTCGGCTGTTGTATGTGCAAAAGACTCTTTTTTCACATTTAAACCCTTAAAAATATGACTGCGGTGTGGGTAATTTAGAAGTTTAAAAATATATAAATTTTGGTATATGGTTCCTGAAGTTATTAAATTTTCATCCATTTCATTAACGTTTTTACAATTTAGGAACGTCAATAAGTTTTATTTAGTTAGAGTTGTGTCCTGGATATAAGGTATTATAGGTAACAGCGTACTTACTGTTAATTTAAATAGCTTTTGTCGGTTGGCATCATTTAACGGCCCACTAACAGCGTTAATAAGATCGTCTCTAAGAAAATTTATGGTCTAGGAGCACAAACCTGCCTTTGGTTAAATGGTGTTAAAAATTTAAAATCAAATGAAGAAAATAACAGATAATTTCTTTGTTTGGGATTTAAGATAGGAAGGAAAAGCCACCAACAAGGTATTCGGGAAAATAATGAAAATCTCCCGAAAACAGATCAAAAAAAAAATACCACAAACTCGTATTTTTTTCTCGTATGGGCCTTCCCCTCAGATGCTGTGCATTTCTTTAATGTCTCCCTCCTTTTATCTTTTAAACGGATATAAATATATATATATATATATATATATATATATATATATATATATATATATATATATATATATATATCTATATATATATATATATATATCTTTACCTATTTCGAAATTGGCGAAATTACTCAAATACCTGATTTTATGGTCATATTTACGAACCTAATAAAGTTAGATTTTACTAAATCCTGCTCTCGCACTCTGTAACTCGATAAAGAAGAAATTTCCTTTCTATGCACTGTAAATTATAATAATAAGGCAATTTTAGGAAATTTCTTTTTATCGAGTTACAGAGTACAGGTACTGATATTTTCTTCAAGCTCTTTTAAATATATTTTTTTAATAAGTAATACTGCTGATAATATACAGGGAGAGGACAAAAACATTTTTAATTAAAGCATCCTGTATATTATATTACCATTAAAGATCTTTTAAGAGCTTATAAAGAATATCAATTAAGTACATCTTACTTTATTAGGTTAGGAAATATGGTTATAGAAATCAGTTATTTGAGTAATTTTTAAAGAATAGAGACCATTTTGTAGTAGATAAAGGTACTGACTTTATACTCTAGGGTTAAAAAGTACCGATCAGGAGCTTTAAAACAATGTGCCACAAGACAACAACAAGAGTTGGGTCAAATACTAAAAATCGGTATTCGAATACCAAATATTTCAATACTTGGAAGAAAAAAGTATTCGAATACTCGGTATTCACGAACACCTAGAATCGGTATTCGAATACTACAAAAGAAGATTCAAACACCAGAAAGAAGATAATTAAAAATTTGAAGATCAAAAAAAAATAATAATAAAGGTCCTCACCTCATTTTTCCCTGGTATTCTACTCATGACAATTTTGGTATACGAATACTGCTTACACATTCCGGTATTCGAATACTCGGAACGCCGGTATTAGAATACTCAAAAATTATTCGTAGAATACTCCAAAAGTATTCGAATACGACCCAACACTGCACAAGACCACCCTTTACATTTATTTTTTTTCAAAATGGCGACCAGTCGCCATTGTGAAATTTTGTTATTTTCACTGTAAAAAAAATATTTTTAAAATAAGGAATTGAAAAATTTAACTTTTAGGGGTATTAACTCAAAAACCAAAAACATCTTGCAAAACGGAGGTCTTTCCTTCCCCCCCAAATCTTCAAGTATTTAAGTCTCGTGTGAACAAACTCCCTCTTGCATCGCTTAAGACACCCACGGTGGGGTATTTATTGCTTTTTATAGGTACTTCCATGGCTTCTGTTCTGAAGAACTGTCTAGTATAGTTCCTCCACTCACGGTTCCCAACAGAGAAACTCGTGGTGCCGCGCGTATGCATCCCTATACGGTCCAACTGGACGGGACCCGAACTTCCCACTTTGTTAGTTCTTTTACCCCTAGAGTTTCTAGAATGTGGAACCTGCTGCCCGCGGAGGTCTTTCCTTCCCCCGCCCCCAAATTTTTAAGTATTTAAGTCCCGTGTCAACAAACTCCCTCTTACCTCGCTTAGACACCCACGGTACGTTAGTATTTAGGCTTTTAGTCTTCGTGGTTTGTCCAAAGATTTAAATATATATATATATATATATATATATATATATATATATATATATATATATATATATATATATATATATATATATATATATATATATCTATAACTTTGGAACTGCTGCCACAGATCTCACCTTTCTGGACACCCTGCCATATGAAACTGTACTATTATTTTATCATGTAATCAAATTAATTTCGTGATTGGTTTTTAAATTAACCTGTATAATAATAAATAGAAAATACAATAGTATAAAATCCTTTAAGTTTTTAATAAATAAATACACTTCTTTTAATAAGTTATAGGTTATAAGTATTGCTACATAAATTAAGGTCTAAAAGAATCTTGAACTGCAATAAAAACAAACATTATTTTCAAAATAAGACTGGAACGTTTTCACAATGCAGTCTGAATAAAATAATAATATTTACAATAAAATTTAATGTAAATTCAAACAATTTCAAATAAACACTTACCAATTTTATGAAAACAGCTATCTTGTTTAATGATAAGAAATAGGTACACCTTAAAAATATTATTTATTTAATTTCGAATCATAGGCGTCCCAATTTACTTAGGATGCGCCGGCGCCGGGCAAATCAAGAACCTATTTTTATTAAACGGCTCCTACATGAATTTGGGATTTCCATCTTTTTATGCAATATAGTATATTTCCTAACTTGTGCAAAAATTGCCACTTTTGTAAGAGCGTAATAAAAACATAAAAACATTTTTATTATTTTTTTTAATTTTAACACATTCCTACCTAATGCAATATTTGTACTTGTAATTATTGTTGGTAAATATACGGAGGGGAGGGATAACCATCTGAATGTTTTAAAAGTGTCCGTCGAAAGGAGCAACTTAAGGTGGCGCCACCGTAGCCAGAGGAGATTTTTAACCAATGAGCATGAATTATTAGAGTAAGATACAAAATGAAAAAGGACAGATAGATACAAAATAAAAAAGGAAAGAACTACCAAAATTCCTCCACTGGCTACGGTGGCGCCATCCCAATTTGCTACATTCCGATGGCCACTTTTTCAACTTGTCCGCCATAAAGATGGTTATCCTCCCCTCCACCATCCATATTGGTAAATGTACAATTTGTGGCATTTTGCGGCGGATTGAAGGAGTTTTGGCCAAAGCAAAAATGTTTTTAAACATGAAGTGCATGAAAAATGTTTTTACTTTTCCGCAATAGTTCGGAAAAATAACACTTTCAGAACTAAAAATGCGTCCAGGGTAGCGAGTAGGAAAAAATATATTTTCTAAATCAAAAAAAAAAAAAAAAAAAATGGCGAAACCTCGACTTTTTCTATATGCGCATATTTCTCTTTATACTTAACGTATCAACACAATTAACTAAGGGAAATATAAGAAATAATATAGCTATTTAAATCCCAAATGTGATACCTTTCTTTCAACAGCATATTATACAGGGCGATTTAAAATGATTTATATTTTTATAAACATTTAATCACCCTGCGTAGGATATATTGTTGACACTAAATACGAACGGTTACGCCGAAGTTAGCTTTCCTTAACATTTTCTTTTTTTGTCTTAATAACTTAATTATTAAAAAAGATAAAATTATTAACAAAAAGGCATTTTTGTATTGAAGCTTGTGAAAGAAATCAAGCATATGCGACAATTTTTGTGGGGGGTGTATATTTGCTGTATTCCTTTTATGCTCCAGAACCGCCCGGAACAACACCATAAGTGTTCCTTTTACAATTTTTTTGACATTTCTTCATGATGTAGAACCGTTCTCAACACTATTGACAATTCAGAGAACGGTTCTACAAGGTAAAAGGAATACACTAATTACTAACCAAGAGTATTTAAAATATTGACAGTAATTTTCGTTTTTTTAAAAATAAAAATTCTTAAAATGTTAGATTACACAGCCTCACAAAAAATAAAAAGTTTATACACAAGAATCAGACATATGTATTCCTATATATTTTTCGACGCTGAATCCGAATCCGAGCTCAGAAATGGTCCTACACGTCTAGAAGTGGCCCCTGGGATCTCTATAGCCCTGAAATACGGTTTCCGGAATTAAGGCGATGCCGAGGGTGCATTCTGAAGCCAAAGCCGGATTCTGGAACTCATTCTGTGCTAAAAAGTTTTTGGCCAGCTGAAATTCTCAGTTTGGGACCTCTTAGGTGCCGAAAAATCTCTTTTTGGCCTTTAACAGTAATTTTCCCGGCCCCAAACTGGGCTGGCAAAAACTTTTCGAGCACAGAATTTGGAAATATATAAAAATCCCACTGTTGTGATTGCTAAGTCTAAAACTATTTTCCGGCCACTAGAGGGTCATTTTTCCGATCCTAAACCGCCGTTAGACCTGTCGAGCACAAATCCGGCTTTAGCTTCAGAATGCATTCTCGACCCCGCCTTATCCCGGAAACAGTATTTAGAGGCACCTGGGGCCAATTCCAGACGTGTAAAGCCATGTTTAAGCTCGGATTCGGATTCAGCATCGAAAAATACATGGGAATACATATATCTTATTCTTTGTGTATCAACTTTTTTTTTTTTTGTGGGTCTGTGTTATTTTTGTGTGACGCCCTCTTTACCGTTTATGACGTTTTGCAATTCCTGACGCCAATAACCTCAATTATTACTCGAAATTTGAATTGTGAGTATTTAGCACTTATTGGCGGTTCCTTTAAGTTTAGGTAGGCTTCGAAGGCCTGACTGATCATGTGTATTAGCTCATTAACACTTTACCACCCTATAGTTTAAAATCTAAAACGTTTAGGACATGCGTTTAAAGAAACTTTTATTTGCTACAAGGTACTTAACATTTTTATTAATTTATTTTTTGTAAAATTGATAATATTTATATATGTTGCTTTTAAATTAAAATAAGACATATAAATGTCTTTTACATTACCCAATGGGACGCCCATGTCCATCAATATGTAAATAGTAAGCTGTTAACATGGCATGCCAGACAATCCGTTTTTACGCAATTATGCATTGTATTAACAAACATATTAACAATTATATTAAACCTTAAGGATAAAATAAATCAACTGGTAAATGATTAGGTGTCAGATGGAAAGGCAATTATTGCATTGTTTAGGGAGCAAACTGTATCTGTTTAGAACGGTAGGAATTGGATTATAAACCTTGACTTACTGTCCTTTCACACATGAAGGAACGAGATAACTCTCTAAAGTGATATACCGGGCGTCAACGAATCTATTATCAATGATCTGAAAAATAAATATGGATGATTGCAGCGAAAATCATAATAACCCCTACCTGGGCACTGCGCAGTCCCCTTGTGGGCATGCGCAGTAAAAAATTCTGACTAGCGAAAAACAAACAACAGGACCGGGTTTAACATTTTGTATATGATTCATTTATAAAGAAAATATACCAAGTAATTTTGTTTCTAGGTATACATATTTAAATATTTTATTTTAAGTCTGTATTCGTATTTCATAGCAGTCCCTAAAAAGTAAACCGGTTTTATATTGGGGACTATTTTTTGTTGTATAATTTTTTATTTTTCAGGTCGTATCGCTGATTTTATTGAAATTTAGCAAACGGGAGTGCTTAGAAGCACTGATCTCAATTTAAATTCCGTTTTTTGCTAAAACACCTTATTTTTGATTCATGAGGACCCACTTTGACTCAACCTCAAACCTGCACGAATTCTTTTTCCGCATTATTATCTTCCTTCTTAACACTATCTTGACACAACAAAACTGAATGGTTGGTATTTTATCATAAAAGCAATTAGTTTTGGTGTAACTTGTTTAAGGAATAAATCTCAATTCATAAACTGATATTTCGCTTCCGTTGCCGTAGCAGTTGTCGTTCAGTTAAATTTGGCGTGTAATGCCATTGAAATTGTTTATTTTTGGGGTTAGGGCTAAACTGACCTCATATTTGTAATTGAAACCACAAAAAAACGCGAAATACAAATATTAAAATTGGTAATGGACCCATAATGGCTCAGTATTATATTTCTATAACTTTTAAAGATATCAAAATCTAACGTATGCCAATTTGTAATATTAAGAAGAAACTTTTTTAAGCAATTACATCAGCTCTAGTCAATTTTTCTACTTTTTGAGATACGCCACTTCGTGATATTGTCGACGAAATTGCTTATGGCTACGTGTTATAACTTGAAAGTATGTCAAATTATTTTGATTAAACTGCCATATTTTATTTTGTGTGATTATAAATGCATCAGTCAAATGCTAATACAGGGTGTCCGACTATATTTTAACCCATTTTGACCGCGAATAATTTTAGAACAAATAAAATTATCAAAATGCGGTGTTCGCAGAAAGCCTTAGATTTTTTAATGTTTCTTTTTATAACCTTGCCATTTGGTTGTGACATTTATTTCTTACGAAAACGGCCAATTTTCGTATATAGGGCAAGTTTGTTATTTTAAATGGAACGCCATGTATATATTTCTATAATCCTTAAATACAATTTTTCCCGTTTAAAAAAAATTAACCCAAACCATGACTATTTCAAAAAATAATGGATTTATTGATCTCTAAAAAAATGAATGCATGGCAATACAGACTATTATTTAAAATAGAAAAGTTGCTACTTACTCATTATTTAGTTTTGGTTATGCAAAACTTAAATTAAACAAAAGTTAAAAAAACACCAAGAATTACTCACAACGCACAAATGAAACACCAAATACCAAATAACTATACCTGATAACGGTCGACCGTAGATGGGAGATTGGATTTGGGCGGCCGACGGCGTCAATTTTGGATCGGGAAATCCCAAATTATAAATTAAATTAGGATGAGTGTGGTCCTGTCACTGTATAGGTAAACGTTTTCAGTGTTGCAACCACTATATTTATTAAAATACTGCAAATTTTGTCAATGTTGCCAACACTATATTGGGTTTTAAATGAAAAATGCTAACTTTTATAAGAACTGCGCATGTGCAAAGGTGTACAGCAATTCTCCCAGTGTGGGGTAAAAATTTCGTGCGCAGGTCTATTGAAAATATATGGGGATCATTTTCTATTAGCAATCCTTTTAATTTTAGATCATTGTCTATTATACAGGGTTTCGTTGATCTTGCAAGATATAGCCATTTAATGTCAAAGAGTTCTCAGAATATCACAAAAAAGATAAAAATTTTAAAATTTAAAACCTTAATAATAGTTAATTTTTATTCTTATTATTTTTATTCAATTTATCTTGACATCGTCGATTTTTAGTTATCTTTTTACTTGTTTTATTTTTTTGGTTTTTTGGTACTTATAATTTAATTTTTTGGCGTGTACCCAAACAATTACTATCCATTAAGAACCGTCGACTCACAGAATTTAATTTGAAATAGAGGTTTTGTTTATATTAGAAAGCTATAAATAGGGGCTTGAAATGTTCGGTAGAAAATACCCTGAGTAATATTAGAGAATTATTGCAAATTGCCTTATTAAGCTCGGAATTATTAATACCGGCCTTATTTAAATACTGCTTGTACCCATAATTTAGAGTTATTGGAAATCATGTTGAGGGTACCATTAATCTAAAAAAAGGGAAAAAATTTTAGTAGATTTTCTTTATTGTTTTGTGTTGTAGGGTTTTGTTTAAAACAATTAAAAAAGCAAGGTTTTAAGTATTTTTACTCTAAAAACTTTCGGTTTTGTGGTCGGCAGCCGTTCGGTTTACACGAACAGTTCCGAAGTTAAAATAAGGCCAATATAAGACACGACCTAAAACCGATGCCAGGCACTAGACTTATTAAGGAAGTCCTTATTCTACCATGCATCTGCGCAAGCTCAGATGTCAAAATAAGGCCTGGTATTATTAGTTCCTGGCCCAGCTTCATAGCAATTTTTTTTTTTGGATTTTAACAAATAAAACTATTAGACTACACACTAAACTGTTAATTTGCAGCAGATGTTTCTCGCCTGGTATATCCACGCCATATATAATGTCCAAAATTCTCATACCGACATTATGTGCTTGTCAGCAATGTTTAAAATTCTGATAACGACGTGCTTCGGACTTGTAGATTTTTGAACTAATGTATGGGGCCTTCCTTTAGAGAATATGACTACGTGAAAATTTTATTTTCGTCCAAAACGGACTTGTCCGACACTGAATTTCACGTAAAAAGTTGGTTAAACTTTTACATTTAAAGCTTCTTTCTGTCTACTATAAATGTCCAAGTAAAAAAACATAATAAAATTCGACGAATTTTTAAAGATTCACCCTGTATCTTCTAAACCAATCAAGTGAGCGTGGATCCAATTGCGCCAATTAACACTAAACACCAAAAAGAGGACAGGGACACGTATCTTAGTTTTTTGTATCTCTTACCGTTTAGCCTGTACCTATAATACCAACCAAAAAAAACACCCTGTACAGCAATTTGTTGAAAGACCAATAAAGTATAATTTTAAACCTAAATTATTGCCTTTCAATCACAGAGAAACGATATCGCTTTGTTCGCGGGTCTAGTAACCAGAACCGATTCTGAACCAAGAACCGAACTGGTTTAGAATTGTTTTAAAGCGCATGTCTAGTTATTTATTAATTCGGAATTTTTATTTACCGCGAACGATTTCTATACAGCTGAGGATGTATTCTAACCTAGCCTTTTGGTTAGGATTTTCATGGTTAAATTGGATACTATACACAAAAAAATTAAACAAAAAAGGTAAATTGTTATACTGTCGAATGCCACTCGAGGTCTCTCGGCGGAAGACGAGGGATTCCCTGCCTCCTCTCGTTTTTAACATAAGTACCTATGTGTATTTAACTAAAGATAAAGATTCAAACAACAAGAAATGGTAAAAATCTTGTAATATTGTCTATATTTTTTAATTAAATCTTTATTTATTTTATTGCATACATACATTCATACGAGAATACAATTAAAAATCCTTTGTTTATATACGCTCAGAATCACAAAAATATAAAAAAAATATTCAACAGGTATATTAACCACATAAAAAGTGGCAGAAACAAATAAACTGTAATACAACGGTTTATTTCTGTACCACAAAAACAGAAAACAGCTGACCATGTCGACAATGCGCATGAAATTCGAACTGAACTTTTAGTTCCAACAAAATCCCAGGACTGCTAATCAGGTTACGAACCGGTAACGAACTGATTCCATTGTAACCCGCGAACACAGAACTGTTACTAAAAATTCAGGATTTTACTAACCGCGAACGCTGCTTCTTTCACTGCGCATGCGAATAGTCCCAGAACCGGTTCACTATGCCTCTTTCCCCCAAAACGGCTTTCTAAAATGCATATGTGGTTATGGCGACGGTTTGAGATATATAACCTATCGAACCTCTTTTTACTTACTGGTGCAACATTCTCGAAATAACCCGCCGCAAACCTGCTGTTGTTGTCATTCAGCGTACAACGAAATTTTGTGAATCGACCAATAAGCTTAATAACGAAGCTTGCCGTCTGCAGAACAGCTCTGTGTGGACGCCTTACGACGGACTACTTTGAACAAATGTATGTTAAAATTTTCTAAACCATAGACGAAACACCGCGATGAAAAATTGTCAGTTTGATGGAAGACTCGTTCTTTCTACAGGTGACAATATGACGACGTCTACTGGAGTCTAAATCAGGTATCGTTACCGCCTTGCGCTTCCAGAATATGAAAATAAATAACATCCGGACGAACAAAAGGCAGCCAGTATCTTAAAAGCCAAAAACGTACCGGAATTTTACCTTTTGATAAGACATTTGCCACATGATATGCGCCAGAGATATGGCGCCATCTGCTCGTCGACGGACAATGAAAGACAAAATACCACAATTTTTCTTATTGACAATATCCCGATAGGGTCTACAACTTTGGAAGTTCAAATATATCACTGTGATCGAACGCTTCTCGTTATCCTCGATAAATGTAGCAGTTTTGCTTATATTTGAAGGCCGGTTTTCGCATCATGCTACGCTGTGTAAACAGCTTCCATTGTTGCCGATCAGCAACGGACACCTGTGGACGTATGACCTCAGCAATAATGCTATACCAATAAAATTTAGACGTTCTTTGCAATTGAAAGTCGTGTCATTTTATCACGGCTGTGACAGCAGACTGGCAAGACGTAGAAATACTGGCTACCACCGAGAAGCTCATTTTATGTACTCTTGTCGTAAAACTGTTTGAAACAAGCTTAGGCGTTTCTTTGTCTGTTTGGCTGTGGGTAGAACATCACGGGATATCGTTTTTTTTGCTAACGTTCATCATTCGATGAGTCCCGTCATAGCCGTCTTCTGAGCCAGTCGACGTAGGCCCGCATGCCTGCTAACATCTGGGATTGACATCTCTTGAACACAGTTTCTCATCTATATCTTCTTTCATGTTGGCGTGTCGACATTGTATAAACTATGTTAATTTCAAAATTTTTTAAAAGAAAGAACATATTTTTGCTATTTGTATAAATACTAAATATTCATACTGCATGTGGTTTTACCAGCCGTCATTTTCACACTGGGCTTTTCCCAGCTCAGTCCAGCCAGTGTTAAAACTTTAACATCAGACTCAAACGCATGAACCAGTGAAATAAGCGAAGCGCCTCGCCGTTACCTGGCCTGCCAATATAATCGTATAAAACGCGTTGAAACAGGCAAATATTTCATCAAGAGCTTGCATGCCATATAATAGTGGTGCGTTTTCGCATCGGGCTTTTTTTTCTTCGCCCAAGAGAAGCTCGATTACTTGATTACTATAAATAGAACTTACATCAATTAAATCTGAAAATTTGAAATATTATACTGCAAATAAATTTTTCTAATTTTTATATTATATATTGCTATTTTATGTTAGCAAGGTGTTTTATATTTTGCTTTTAGAGTGGCATCACCCTTGCTTCATACAACAAATGGCGTGGCGAACCAAAATAAAACACTTGTACATGGTACGTCAATTCGCCGAAATAAATATTCAATTCGCGATATGATCAAAGCCAAATGATCAGTTGCCGAAAATATGTTCTATTTCGGAATCTGTTTAAGCCGATTTACACATTTCGCGAACTGAGCTATCCGGAGTTGCTCAAATGGCAAATATGAATATGTTTTGGCAGATAATCATTTTTAGTTTAATATTTTGCCGATTGCGCAATTAAGAAATGAACAGACCTCGAACACAACTAAAAAATGCTATTGATCCAGGAAAACAACATTTATTTCTTAGAAACAGCTTATTACTTAAATGGAAACTACTTAATATTATTTATTTATTACATCAAGAAGAACTTCCATGGCACTTACTATTACATTTGATATTGCTCGAAACACATTTACACTTTTGTATAAATAATGACCCAATCTATCGGCAATTGTGCATTTCTAAATTGCGCAATCGGCAAAATATTAAACTAAAAATGATTATCTGCCAAAACATATAAATATTCGCCATTTGAGCAACTCCGGTTACCTCAGTTCGCGAAATGTGTAAATCGGTCTAAACAGATTCCGAAAAAAAGATTTTTCGGCAACCGATCATCTGGCTTTGATCATATCGCGAATTGAGTATTTATTTCGGCGAATTGACGAATTCGGCACTGGAACCGATCATGTCAAATTCTTTTACAATCAGAAAAGCATACACTAGTTAGGAGTGCTACAGGCTATATTTTATTATGATTGAACAAAAAGTTCAGAGAAAAATATATTTAACGGCCAACGAAGTGGGCACGGTCGGCAAGTTATGAATAAAGTCGATTTTTAAAATACTTCCGGTAAAGCCGGAAGTGGTATTATTATGGCCTAACTTAAAGATTTTTTAAAAAGGTAAATTAATCATATTTAATTTTCATATGATCCATTTGTTTCAGATCTTAAAAAATATACAGGGCGCTCCATTTAAAATATCAAAATTCACGCCACTTTTGGTTAAATCGGAAGCGATAAACAGATGTTACTACATTTGAAAGCGATATATTTTTATCCAAATAAATAATGAATGGATAGTGATTTCGTTGTCATCCGGTATAGGACTTAATTAAATTATTTAATTTGAGAAAAAATATGTATTTACATTCTTTTAGAAATTTCCACCTACTAAAAATGTTTTTTTCTTACTAAAAATGTAAAATGCCGTTTAATTAACACGATTTTTATCTCTCAGTGTAGTAATAAAATGTGGGTTATAACCACTTTATACTTTCTTTAGACGAAAATTTCGAAAGAGTCGATACGTGATAATAGAACTAAACCCACTTAATGTTTTATGTGACCATTAAAAAGACTAGTAGTTACCTGTTTATTTTAATAATAGTCGGTTAAAAATATCCACAGTCGTCTGTCCCGATTTTAAATTATAAGCTTACATTAGTTATACCTTCTCTTCTGTGTAATGGAAGTGTATTCAGCTGTATTATCTATATTAAACTCTGCTTTAATAAGACGTTCTCGTTTTGAGTTTAATTTCTTTATTTCTTTAATACAAACTTTAGTGTAATTACTTTTTTATTTATTATAAACCGTAGTGTAATCACTTTGTTATTTCTTTAATAGAAAACTTGCTGTATTCAATCTAATTTTAATTATATACCTTAGATAATAAATATTTACATTAGAGGGAAGAAAGTGCCACTTTTTCTCCCGGGGATGGTTTGATGCCCGACGCAAAACGGAGGGCAGCAATCATCCAAGGGAGTGAAAAGGCACTTTACTCCAGGAGGATCTGTACATTCCTGCTATTTTTTCTACTACCTTTTGCAACATTTGTAAGACAATAATTATTTGGCTGCAGTATCGGAAAAAATATTCTAATTTAATTCGCGTATCCCTATATCTTGTATTAATTGAACACCAGTCAAAACATGATACTTATTTGAAATCGCCAATTTTATTTGGTCAAAGAAAAATTATCATTCCAAAGCAAAATAGACTTTGAAGACGACGCGACGACAATATCCCTTAAAATATTTTGGAAACCGCAAGGGTAGTATCATTTAATCTTTTGCCAAATAAGTCTCGCGAACGATATGAAAATAAATATGAGGTGTTTAACTTGGGACTTAAGCAGTGGATGGTAGAAAACCATGTCAAAAAAATTACCAAGATGGCGGGAAAAATTAAATGATACAAAAAAACTTGCAATTTTCGGCTATGGTTTTTTATTTTTACGTTAATTTGAAAAATCAAGAAAAAAGGGCTTTTGTGGCTTTTGAATAATAATCAGGTGCTGAATTAAAAATATCGAGAAAACCAGTAATGTGAAGTGTGCCTTTTACAGTTCATTATGCCTACAAAAATCCTTTTCTGTTTAATTCGATTGAATTTTTGAGAAAAAAATTAAAGGATAACAATTTTTCCTTTAAATGATTATAATGTTTAACAAAATTTAAACAAATGATTTTATTTTTTTTTATGCATTTTTATTGATGAGTTTTTAAATATATGGATTTTTTTTCCTATTTTGAATTTTTTTCCCTAAATTTTAACAGTTTTATCAATAAAAATCCCTAAAAACTTTAAAACTTATTGTTGTATTGGGTTAAACATTATAATCATTTAAAATCAAAATTGTGATCCTTTAATTCTTTTTTCAAAAATTCGATCAAAAAACCAAACAAAACGGCTTGATGGATTGAATCAAAACTTTGTGAAGTGTTTTTAAGCATTTTGAACTGTAAAACGCACACTTCACATTACTGGTTTTCTTGATATTTTGAATTCAGTGCCTGATTATTATCCTAAAAGTCACAAAAGCCGTCTTTTTCTTTGATTTTTCAACTTAACGTAAAAAAAAACATTTTTTTTAAACCATGGCTAATTTTTGTAGAGTATTAATTAAAGATTTAAAAACCCTCCCTAATTTTTTGTTCCATTAGCGGTTGCTGAGATATTGATGGTTAAAGACAAAAAGGTCCTTTTTTGTTCAATGTTCGAACTTAAAAAAAAATAAAGTTGAATAAACAAGTTATCCGACCCATATAGTGGTTGGGTTGGAAAAAAATGTTTTTAAAACAAAAAAAAATCACAAAAAAAAATCGGTATTCTTAAGGATTGCGCGGTAGACGTTGCCTAAAAAAATTTCTTACTGTAGGATCTTGAAACTTCAAGCTTTTAAATGCTTTTTTAAAAATTTCAGAAATAATAAAATAATAATAAAAATAATTTTTATCAAAAAACAGCCACTTGAAAAACGTAAAAAAAATTGGAGTTTTCTTTGTATCCTTTAATTTTTCCCGCTAGTGTATTTTAGTGTTTTTGGAAAAATATACTCTATAAACTGGGCTTAAGCTCCTCAAAAACCAGCGGCTAACCAGAACCAACTAGATTTGTTTATCACAAGACTACAGTACATCTTCCAAGTGGACTTTTATAAAGTAAGCACTACCCTGCAAAGGTAAAAGAGTATATTCAGAAAAATCCAGCTTTGAGAAAATCGACATTTTCTGTTTTATCCGTTTTGATAATAGACGGTTCTGCCAACGTCCTAATTTTATCCCCCTCCCCTCCACCCCTAGAAACACCGACTAAATATCAAAATGTAAACTCTTTTTACACATTAAAACAATGTAAAAACATGGATTGACCAATTTTGCGATTAGCTCTTGCCTTTGCACGGTAGCATAATATGCAAGATGAAAGATGACTGAATGTGATAAATTTGTCGCATTTTTCTCGTGCAAAAAATAAAATTTGTCTCAAAATTAAAAAAAATCAATGGTAGTGTTACCTTAATTCCTTAATAAAAGCAAAAAAAAAAGATTTAACTAACCAGAACTAACCATGACCACCCCCAGTGTGACAGTTTTGCAAAAATGTCACACCGAATTCACTTAATAAAGCGAATTAAAACCAAAAAAAGATTTTACTAACCAGAACTAGCCATGTCTAAAAAAAAAATGAAAAGCAACTTGATATCAAGTTAGCACTACTATAGAGATGAAAAAATCCCGATCAATTTTATTGTTGCACGACAAAAAGCGACAAATTATGCACTAGATCCGACATTCGTCCGATCATTGGAAGATCGTTTTTAAGATGAAGTAGTGTAGTAATATTAAGTTAGCACTAGGGTACTCATTAGGTAAAAAAAAATCGCGAGAATTTTTTTGCACGACGGAATTACGACAAAAAAGCGACAAATTATGCACTAGGCAGAGATTTTCATCAGAAAATCAGAAGATGATTAGTAGTGATAGGTAGCGCTAACTTGATAATATAATGGCAATATCGTTGATTTAAGGTAAAAAAATTTCGCGACAAATATTATTTATGCACGAAAAAATCACAAAAGTGACAAATTATGCACCAAATAAAGACATTTATCCGATAATTGGAAGATTGTTTTCGAGAGGTGGTAATGTTAAATTTATATAACGTTAGGACAACCATTGATTTTTTTTTATTTCGCAGCAATTTTTTTTTTGCACGACAAAATCACGACAAAAAAGAGACAAATTAATCACATTATGCCATCTTTCATCTCGCATGTGGTGGTTCTAAGTGGTTGTACCCTAGGCTAAATAAACTTAACTTAGGGATTTAATTAGTCACGTTAGACCTTAGATACATGTCTAATAATACTAATAATCAATACTGAAAATATCTAATGAGTAGAAGCCTATGAGATTTTTTTCTGTCGGCTAGAGTATTACCACATACAAAATAACTATATTTGATATGATATTTTTTCTAGTGGTATTACCTAAATTATTTAAGGTCAATGTTATAAAAAAAAATAAAAGTTATTTTGCAATGTATTGTTTAAAAATCTGTACACAGAACCTATAAAAACAACAATAGAAAGTAGGTTCGCAACTATTTAGTAACAACAGTAAAATACACACCCACGATTATTAAATAATAATGTAAATATTACATGATTTTTAATTAATTAGTTAGATTTACTAAAATGGGACGAGAAGATTCCAGTTTAACTAAAGCTCTCCGCACATGGGTAGGTAAAAAAGCGAGAACACGATTTTTACAGGCATCGACAGCACGTAGGCATATTAGCGTGTCCGATATCAGCAATCCGCGCCCTTTAGTAAATAAATGCAATACAGAAGCGTTTTAAATTTTGTTTACAGTATGTAATTCGTATGGTAATTATGTCTGGTTTTTACACGGAAATATTAGTGTTACGTCAAGAAATTTTTGTACCAAAGATGGATTTGTTTAATATTAGATTTGTGGACGAGGTTGAAAAACATCCTGTACTTTATAATTATACTTTAAAGAATATTTACGAAAATATTATACAGAAAGAGCTTGAAATAAAAGAGCAAAACAAGTCAACCTATCAGGTAAGAAAATATTTAATTTTTTGTCTGTAAAGTAATGTTCGGTAGGATTCAGGGTTTTGGAAACTTGTCTTAAAGAGCTCTATTATAGAGCTCTTTAACCCGGTGAGATAAACCAAAGGGGTAGTTTTTGTCCTGTCGCGGAGCATAGGCGCACTCCGATCGACATGATTTCATTGGCTGAGAATATAGTAAAAATTGACCATCAAACGAAAGCTCGTCTCTGTACGATTGTCGCCACTTCAAACATGAATATATGCGTACATACTATCGAATGCTCGTCGAATCTCGGTTTCAGCGCTGTTTCACCGACCCATGTGCGGAGCGCCTAAGTTTGCAATCAAACTTGTATTGGTGGAAAATGATTGCGTCGCCTCATCTACAGCTGCCCACAGACTATGCGATTATCGTTTCGACGGTTGTATAGACAGTTTTACAGAAAATCCTTGAAACAAGGTGTACATGTGTGGAAACCAACTGGCCGACCATAGGGAATTAAAAGTAGGTACCTATAAGAAATATTCGGGGTGGGATTGCGTCGCCTTCCGACAAAAGACGGAAGCGGTGTAAGGAGGGGCCCCCGATTTCGTTCTACTCGAATATGCGGGCTCGTTGCAGCGGTGAATTTTAGGAGAGTACATAGAAAATTGGTGGAAGGGATCCAATTTACCTCATGACCGGACGGTTGGGTTTTCATACATCGCTTTTGCCACAATCTAACGATTATAGATTATCGTTTCGGCGGTCAAACCTACTTGGGTTGTACAGCCTGTCTTGCAACAAGTTTCATAGTCTGTAGGCTGTTTAAAGTATCAGCAAGTACCTATGCTTAAATTTCTGCAGAAGGTTAATCTTTAATATAAAAATATATTATTCATACTTTACAAAATGTAATTCTAGACAAAACTATAAAATACACTACTGGTCGTGCCTTCTTAAACTTTAAAGATAAACTAAAAAACCATGAGGCTATGTTAGTCAGTACAGTACGCCACTGAAGACACAAACTTCATCGCAGAGTGATTTTGTAAATTGTCGTCTCTGATCTGAATGTCGGTGTCGTCAAAAATAAGTCGGTAAAGATGTTTAACTAGATTATGGTCGTTTTGAGTTTTCCTAAAGCCAAAAATAGTTAATTACACGTAGAGTACATGTTTTCGTGGAAGTACAGTTATAAATCAGATTTATTTTTTGGTAAACTTTTAAACAAAGAAAAAATACGACAGAATTTTTTATTTTGTGTAGATATTGCAATACATAAAACTGTTGTATAAGGGGGCGTCCATACTCACCAAATCTCACGACGGGAGGAGGAGTCTGTAAAAATCCCACGTAATTTTTGTGTAGGTAGAAAGGAAAAAAATAAATTTAGGGGCAGGCCTCTCCCCAGGAAAATGTGATGTATTGTTGCTATTTGGAGAACCTTTTTTTTCTTGAAAAATTTTTGAGGACAAAATCAATGTCGGTTCGAGAAATTAAGATTTTTGTATTCCTATTATAAATCTCATGTGAGATTAGATAAGGGGAAAGTAAAGACAATCTCACCTAATATTACCAAGGGGGAGGGGGTCCAAAATATGGAAAAAAATCTCACTTCATTTATGGACACGCCCCTTAATAAAACAATGAGCAAAACAACGGAGTGTGCTTGCCTGCGACATAAGTTTTTTAGTCTTTTTCTACTTTTTCCTAATTGCGAAAAAAAGTCTAAAAGAAGCTAATTATTTGTAAAAAAAAGTTATTTAAACATAGGTCTGAAAATACATTGTTTCCATGATACAGGGTGAAACTTAATAAATAAGCCCTTACATTTTTTTACCGCAATTAGAAAATAATACCCTGTAGAGTTGGATCAGTTTAAAAATAACTATTTCCCTTATTAGAAAATAGACCAATCAGAAACCACCATTTTTTGTATAAATTTTGTTTAGAAAGTTTAAACCACATGTGCTGTTTAACAGCGAATACATTTCTGTCATCCAAAGTAGTGTACAAAATTAAAAAAAATGTCAAACTTTATTATCAGTAAAATTCTGTGTTGTTGGCTTAAATGTAAGTTTTTAGGAAAAAACTAGCCGTATACCATTCGACCTACTAATTTAAATCGAATAAACTACCAAAATATTTTTTGCAAGATTGGCTTGACAAATAGTCTCATGGACAATAATTTTTAAAAAGCCCTCGACCGCTTTGTTGTCTCGAGCATTTGAATTATTGTACATTCAACTATTTTCCAAGAAAAATCTTGCTCAAAATATTGTTGGATAGTTTAATCCATTAAATTTATAGCCCTTGTGACATAATATATGATAAAACTTAGTTAGGCTTAAGTAAAAAGGTAAAAAAACATTGTTGCAAATAAAAGGTTAACTTGTAATTCTCGTGAAATAGTCTGGTCGAATATCATTCGTAAAAAAATTTTAGGCAAAATATTTCTCGTGTTTTATTCAAGTTTGTTGCTTTTGGTAATTTCGTTCATGACATTTATTTAATACCACTCGCCTGACGGCTCGAGGTATTATTGTAAATGTTATTAACAAAATTGCTAAGCAGCGGCCTTTGATAGTATTATAAATAATAAAACTTAGTTAGATTAAAGTAAAAAGTTTTAAAAAATACTACTGTTACTTTGACCAGTATTACCTTTAAAAAATTGGCTTGATAGTCTTGCCGAATATCATTCAAGGAAACATTTTTTAGGCAATATATATTTTTTGCTTTATTCAAGATTGTTGCTTTTTAGTAAATTCGTTCATGACATTTATTCAATACCACTCTCCTGACGGCTTATGGCATTGTTGTAAATGTCATTCACGAAATTGCCAAGCAACAATATTTTATACAATCGAAATATTTTGCCAGCAAAATTGTTATGATATTATATACGAAAATTAGCTTATCTTTAGAAAAGAAAAAAATGCATTTCACGTAGATTTCCTTATCGTTACGATGTACCAAAATATCTTACTTGTAAATAAAGCCTAAGTACTACCTACCGTACACGCCGGGTATAACTTATTTTCCCTAGTTCCGTCAACAAGTTCCAAGTACCGAAACGAGCAATTATTACATTTCGCGGAACCTTTTACTGTTCTCATAGTTTATTAAAATTGGTTGTTGGTTTAACAATTAGTACTCTTATTATTTATTTATGTTATAATGATGTGTAAATTTTTGAAAAACCAATCAAGTGAGAACTGTGGCACCTTTTTAAAATCATTTTTAACTTTTTAAATATGTATGTGACCTTAAATGGGCCAACTAGTTGTATTTAATGAGCGAATCTTTAGCAGTTTTTATTATAGATTCGGCCGCATTTAATTTTAATAATTTTAAGAAAGAATTTTATTACTGTTTATATTAAAAAAAAAAACCTTTAGACTTCTTTAATGATCAGCAGCAAATATTTACTTCCTGCTTTACTGTGATTCCAATTTGTCTAAATAAACCGATGCTTATCTTTATCTTTATATTATTTTGTTCCCACAAACTATGGATGCATTTCCCACAAAGTTTAAGTAATTAATTAAAAAATATTAATTAAATTATAATACAATTTATAAATATTTAGCTGAATTTATAACTTCACTAGTGGATAAAATTAAAGGATACAAATAAAGACTCCATATTGTTTGATGTTTTTCAAGTGGTTGTATTTCGCTTAAAATTGATACCAATCTTAATGAATACTGAAAAGATTTTTCCAACTTAAACACTATATGGATCGGATAACTTGTTTATTCAGATTTAATGTTCTTTTTTTTAAGTTCGGTACGACCACTTCACGCTGAGATATTTAACTTTGAACGAAAAAGAACTTTTTTGTCTTTAACCATCAATGCATAAAAAACTAAAAAACATTTGTTTAAATTTTGTTAAAGATTAGGATCATCCAAAGTAAAAATTGTTATCCTTTAACTCTTTCTCAAAAATTTGATCGAATAAAACAGAAAAACGGCTCGATAAATTCAATCAAAACTTTGTGGGATTTTTGTAGGCATATTGAACTGTAAAAGGCAAACTTAACATTGATGGTTTTCTCGATATTTTCAATTCAGCGCCTGATTATCCCAAAAGCCATCAAAAGCCCTTTTTTCTTCATATTTCAAATTAACGTAAAAAACAAAAAAAAAACATTTTTATTCAAAAAACAATAGCCGATTTTTGTGGAGTTTACTTAATATTTTAAAACCATCCCTAATTTCCTTGTGCAGTCAGCGGTTGCTGAGATATTGATGGTTAAGGACAAAATCATATCGAATTTTAAAAAAGAAAATTAAAGCTGAATAAACAAGTTATCCGATCCATATAGTGGTTAAGTTAGAAAAAAGGTTTTAGACCAAAAAAGAACAAAAAAAAATCTCGGTACTCACTAGGATTGCGCGGTAGGCACTGCTTGAAAAAAATACTATAGGATCTTAAAACTAGAAACTCAAAACTTTAAAATTCTTTTTTTTTTTTAAATTTCAGTATGATCATTTTTAAGCGAAATACAGCCACTTGAAAAACGTCAAGATATTTGGAGTTTTTTTGGTATGCTTTAATTTTTTCCACTAGTGTAGGTAATATAAGTAATCTACCCTAGACACCGTACAAGACAACTACCTGACAACCTCCTCGACTACCTTTGCACCAACCCCTAATTTAATTAAATTAACGCCCAACGAAGTGGTTATGAATCGGTTATTATTCAATTTTTTTTAAATCTTTGGACAATCCACGAAGGCTGAAAGCCTCAATACTAACGTACCGTGGGTGTCTTAACCAAGGTAAGAGGAAGTTTGTAAACACGGGACTTAAAAACTTGAAGATTTGGGGGAAAGAAAGACCTCTGCGGGCAGTAGGTTCCACATTCTAGAAACTCTAAAGATAAAAGAACGAACGATGCATACGCGCGACACCACGAGTTTCTCTGTTGGGAGCTGCAAGAGGAGGGACTATACTGGATAATTCGTCGGAGCAGAAGCCGTAAAAGTATCTATAGAAGACCGATAGATCTCCCACAGCTCGACGATGGGCAAGAGAAGAAAGTCTTTGAGTAAGTAAAGGATCATTAATAAGACGAACAGCTTTTCTTTGAATGGCATCAAGAATGCTGAGGGTTGTAGTGGATGCCATTCCCCAGACATGAACTCAATATTCCAGAGAGGGTCGAATTTGGGACACACACAAAGTGTATAAATTGGAAGGAGAAAAATACTTTTTGGCTCGAAAAAGAAATCCAAGCTTTTTTGAAGCCGTGGCTATAGATACAATGTGTTTATGCCAGTTCAGGTTATTCTCAAATGTGACGCCCACAAGGTTAAATGTGTCCCCGCTCTGCAAAACCTGGCCACTCATAAGCAAAGGGTGAGTGTTTGAAGATTTTTTCGCGACAAGGAACATTGTGTTTTGGATGCATTAAATTGAACGAGATTTTTGGCGCAATAATCAACGGAAAGCGTTAAAATCCGTTGCATTTAAATGATTACTTAGCAGTATTTTCTAAAAGTATTTCTACTCTTCTCTGTAGCAAATTTTCATTCTGATACCTGGTTTAAGTTAAACAAAGAAAAATCTTGAGATGTATACTGATCACTGGATAAAAACGATCTTATACATGCCCTCGTAAGTAAGATCAAATTACCACAAACAAAAAAGGATAAAGAATAGAAACAAAAAACAACCAGCAATAAAAAACAGCGCATACAATAGGTGCTATATTATACCTCCCATATCTTTTGTCCGTTTTAAACATTTCCATTTAATTTTAACAAAAGCACATAAAGAACCATACACATGACATCGCTCTATCTCTCTTCATATACCTGCCCGAGCTCTGTGATTCAGGTAGAAAAAAAGCCATGGTTCTACATTTTATTAAGGCCGAGGCGTGATATTTATCTCGTTTGGACCGCATGTGTTGGGTCGATATATTTTTAATTAAAAATTTACTAAAAAGTAAATATTTTTGGTGTACACAATTTCGATGTGATATTTGAGGTAGAAATGAAGCTGTCAGATTCATACATTTATTGTTAGCATTTTTAGCGATTCAAATTAAAAATACAATATTGAAACACTATCAATCAGTTGACGAAAATGAGTATCTATATTTGGGCCACTATAAATTGATAATGAATACCAGTAAGTAATTCTGGTTACTGTAGTTTAAAACCAATAGAAAACATTTTTTATTGTGGTAACTAGGGTTACTGACTTTTATAACCAATGAAATACATTTTTTGTTCAGTATTTTCTCAATATATAGTGAACAGAGTATAGATCTGATGGCAAGAAAATTTAAAGAAATTATCCAATTTTTGGTTCGTGCCTCGGCTAAAACCAAGCATTTTTGAAAACAAGGTATTAAATTTCAAAAAAAATAGGCATCATTGTCTAATAACACAAATAAAACAAATAAAGATTGACAGTCAGCATTCCGATTAATAAGATAGAGCCAGGAAAACGTAAGTTGTCAGTTATTTAGACCTTAACTGCAGGCACAACAAACCTGACTTTGTACCTTTTCCTTCATTGCAGAGTTTTTAACAAAATTTTTGATGACAACCACACAGTTAACTCAATTGGCATACTGATTTTTTGTATTTTTCATTGCTTTCCTCCAATAAGTTATGCACTGACTGAACACCTTCGTATTAACAATATATTTTCTGAATCTGATGGATATAACTGACACAAGTTAGTTGAAAATTGAAGATACACTATTTTTATACACTGATTGCACGGGCATTAATCAGATAAGGTAATGGTTAATATTTTTTTAGGGTATTTTATTCCACCCTATATCTCAATCATGTCTAAGTACTCTAAGAATCTAAGGATCATACTCTGATGATCAAGGATGTCTCAACCATGTTTATCAATGGAAAAGAAATTAGGCAAACTCGAGACATTGGTAAATAGCTAATATATTGTTTAAAAATGGAATTTTTTAACCGACTTTAAAAACAAGGAGGTTCTCAGGTTCTCAATTCACCTGTACATTTTTTTTTCTGTATGTTATGCGATTACTCCGACGTGTTGAAAACGATTTAAAAAATATTTTTTATTTAAAAAAGTGTACTTCGGCGGTGGTCCCATAAAAAACCAAGTTAGAATCGCGAGAGAAAAAGGTACTAGACCTATTTTTTCTCTCTGCCGTACGTTGTTCATGCGGCAAAGCTGCCTCTAGGTAGGGAATATGCTCGATAAAAAGGGGCGTATTCAGAATCGATAACCTTGGAGCAAAATTACCCATTTCACTGAACTAAAAGAGGTAAAAGTCGTAGATTTGAAAGGCTATTTTGAGTTATATTTGGCTAACTTGGGGTTATCTATGGATATCTTTTAAAATTAGGGTAACTTAAAGAATATCTTTAGATATCTTAGAATATTTTGGGAGATCTTGGGATATCTCTCTAAATCTTTAAGATGTCTTTGAATATCCCAGCCATCTTTGGTCTGTGTTGAGGACATCAAGGATATTCTTAACACACCGTAAGAAATAACCTGTATGAGATTTACGTGAGTTGTTTTTTAGGGTATTATTCAGTGATCCTTAGTGTTTAAAAACACCTTGCTAAGTAATATTAATAATTAACAAGTGTCCGTTTTTAACTAGTTTTCGGATGCCTGTTTTTATGTGCAAAACATTATGCTAAATTCTATTCTGTAAAGAAAAATAGGGGCTACCCCGAGGGTCTTTTACTGAGGGCAGGGGCGTAGCTACGGCCGTATCAATGATACTGGGCCCCCAAATGTGTGTAAGCAAAAATGAGTGGTAGATAACTGTAAAATTGTCGGTTGAATTGGGAAAGTGGGGCTCTTTTATAATAGGAACGAAAAAAGTAATACTGAAATAAAAAAAAACAATGTTTTGAGAAAGTGGGGACCAATTTTTTATTGGCCTTCAAAATTTTTTGGGGCCCCTCCAAGGAGAAAGTGGGGACCTTTTTTTTTGTTGGTTTTCAAACTTGGGGCCCCCTAACTTATTGTGATTTGGGTTAATTAATTAACCAAAATAAATTATTACAAATATTTTTCCAATATAACCAAGTATATTAACTATTTGCCCTTTGGCATATGTCATTAGTGTCAGAGCACCTCGTGCATCTCCTTCGATAATGGTGCATGAAAGGCAAGGGGAGAGGTTATAGAACTGTTCTGCAGAACAACTCCATTATAAAAGGAACACTTACGATGTTGTTCTGGGCGGTTCTAGAGCATAGAAGGAATACACCAACTATGCTGAGCTGAGCTACCATGTAGTGTGACAGTAAATGTATTTTAGTTTGTGTATTTTGTTGCTGTTATACAATTTTTTACTAATGTATGCTTTGCGTGGACTCCACCATTATCTAAGATCTGTTTCTATTCTTGGTAAATTCAATTTAAATGATAATGAATGTCTTAACAACTTTAGACAAAAGGGTTGTAACTCATAATTAACCAAAACCCAGTAATTAACTAAAAAGGCGCTTAGAAATAAATCAATCGAACTATAATAATTATTTCGACTTTTTCATTGCTAGTTTTTAATTGCGACGGTCATTAGTTTATTTTTAGGTTCATTTTGTGGTTAGAAACATCTGTTGTAATGGTCCCCTTTTTGTTGTGTGAAGAATAGATTTGTGGTTAATTTAATTTGGGTTACAAGATTTTTAAATCCTTGCAGGTATTTTTGGGAAGTCGGATCAATAATTAATAAAACCATTCTGTATTAAGGGGGCTAAGGTCAAATCGTACAAAAAAGCCATGTTTTCGTGATTTTTTTCTGACGACACAGTTAAAATTTATTTACTCAACCAATGGTACATTAAAGTATGACATTCGAAGAATGTTTCATCAAATTTTACAAAAAATATTAAAAAATACGGCAATGGCAGCAATTGTTCGGACGTGTCTCGAAAAAAGTTGAATTGCGGTGCCCCTCATAACTTGGTGCTGGATCATCCGAAATCAAAAAATCAAAGTTCATTCGTTAGATAATAGTTTTTCCCAGGTAACGCTGTCGAGTTTTTTTGTTTCCAAATTTTTTTCATTTTTTCGAACACTTTGAAGTGAAAAACACAATTTTGTGGGAAAAAATCGGATAATTTGTTACTGCAAAATCAAAATTATGAAAAAAAAACTCGACAGCGTTACCTCGTAAATGATGTACAGAAATAGTGTTTAAAATTTCAAAAGGATCGGTGCAGTAGTTTTGGAGTTATCAGGGGCACCGACTTTGAAAACGTGAGTTGTGAATTGAATACCTTACCCCCCTTAAACCAATGCGCTTAAAAAAAACTCGACAGCGTTACCTCGTAAATGATGTACAGAAATAGTGTTTAAAATTTCAAAAGGATCGGTGCAGTAGTTTTGGAGTTATCAGGGGCACCGACTTTGAAGACGTGAGTTGAAATTAAATACCTTACCCCCCTTAAATTATTAGTGACTTCTGAAAAAAATATATTTTTAATCTATATTAAATTTAAAATGAAATATACGGAATTTTAAAAAATATGAAAATATTGAAATTTCTTTCTAAAATTTGCTTTAACAATTCCGTCGATAATCAGGGCCGTTCCTAGGGTGACTTGCGCCCTGGTAAAGGTCCTCACTTTCACAAAACATTAGTCCTTTATTGAAGTATTCCACATTTTTTTCCCTTCATAAATATTTCTAAGGACCAAAAAAAGGTTCGCCCGAAAATGCCACTGTTTTTAAGTTCATAAACTTTGTATTCTAAATGCCGCCCTTTAATTTTTGTCGCCCCGTGCGAGTGCTCCAGCTGCACCCCCGCTAGAAACGGCTCTGTCGATAATAGTAAATATACTCTTAAAGCTAGTTTATACAGTCGCGAAAAGCGAATTGCTAAATCGAATATTTGGCCAGAAGAAAATTCGCGTTTTTTTCATATTCATACAGCTGCAATATTCGCCGAAACTCTAGGGATATATAAAATTAAAGTAATGTAAGTAATGTAACGTGACCAAATCATATTTTTGTGTTTAATTATTCTTCTTTTTTTTTTTTTGAATGGTGATGTGTTTTTCACAATCACTATTCGAAAAAAATATTTTTGAAAAATTTGCTTGGATTAAAAATAAGAACATACAAACAGTAAGAATATTAAAAGTCCTACCACCCCTTTATCTTTGAAATGGGACAAAATATCGCGATCAGATAAAATTTGGGTAAAGGATGTCAGTTCCAGCCGTTCCAGACTTAGAACCGTCTGAAATTTGGCTTAAAATGGCCGGGCCGATTTTAGAAAGTAGAGTGACGTTGAGTAAAGAATTAAAGGGCTTTTAAAACTAATTGCTACATGACAGAATTGGGCCGAATACTGAAAATCGGTATTCGAATACGAATACAAATACCGGAAAAAAATATTCGAATACCGAATATTTGAATACTTGGAAGAAAAAAGTATTCGAATACTAGGTATTCATGAATACCCGGAACCCGGAATCGGTATTCGAATACTGGAAACGAAAAGATTCGAAAACTACTAAACAAAAAAGTAACCTAAATTTGAATCATGACAATTTTGGTATTCGAATACTGCTTATACTTTTCGGTATTCGAATACTCTTCTAAAGTATCCGAATACAGAATCCCGAATACTAACCAAAAAGTATTCTACCGAATACCGAATACCAAACACACAAATGTATTCGAATACCGGCAAGATGTATTCTGAATACTATTCAGAATACTGAGTATTCCAATACGACCCACCTCTGCTACATGACCCCCGTTTCCATTTGAAAAAGTTACGAATGCTCCCTTGGACCTTGGACACGTGACCGAAATTATTTTCATGCTAAAAAGTAATTTTTATCCGACCTCGATATCATGTCTTATCAAAAGTTTAAGGTAAGAGAAGTTTTAAAAACCGCACCCTATGTACAAATTGGAGCTAAATTTTAAACCCTTTTAACTCTAGAAAGATCGGGCCGCTTTTCAAAAATAAAATAGTGATAAGTATAGTAAGAACATTTTAAAAGCGCAAATTCGGTACCTTTTGAAAATAATACAAAATAAATAATAGTTTAAAAAAACTAAAAAACACGCTTTTATATGCAACCGAACTAAAAATTAGAAAATAATTTTTTATTAAAAAAATATTGTCACTTCATAGTAAAAAGCGTGGGGTGCTTAATATATTAAATGTTATAATTATTATATTTGCCAATATCTATGAGGGAAAAGTTATGAAAAAATTGTAAAATGCACCCCACGCTTTTTACTATGAAGTGACAATATTTTTTTAATAAAAAATTATTTTCTAATTTTTAGTTCGGTTGCATATAAAAGCGTGTTTTTTAGTTTTTTTAAACTATTATTTATTTTTCATTTTTTAGTTCGATATGCATTTATGTACGTATGTATGTTAAAATGCTCCAGTTTATTCACTAAAAATTCCTTCGCCATTTTGTCAAGAGTAGCTAAACCTGAGAAAAGTTTGGAATGTTGCCAAAAGATGGCAACACAGGTGTTGTTTTTATAATATAATGGATTTTTTTTCCTGGCGATCCAAACCAGGATAACGGAATCCTGTTTGCAGATTATTGCATTGTCATGGGTCCTTAATACGTGTGCAAAGTTTCAAAGAAATCGAATAGCTGGAAGTTGGTTAAAATTAGGCTCAAAGATTCCGTTACATAGATAGATAGATGGATAGATGGAAAGATAGATAGATAGTTACAACCCAAGTTAATAAAAGCGTGTTAAAAACATAAAAAAGGCCGCCTGCAATCGGACTATTTATACAAAGGCGCCTCTATCTTTTACAGCAAAGCGCCGTACACTATGAGATAGAAATCCATTATTTTGGCCAAAAAGCAACTTTGAAATTTTAATGGCTCATGCTGTGTATTTCACAGTAGATTCTCCAAACTACATGTACGCAAAATTATAAAAGGATATGACGACTTCTATTGGGGTAATAAGAAACTTGAAAATGTACTTTAAGTAAACATAAATATACAACATTTAATCTACTTAGTTTATTATTAGCCTTGTTTAATAAAAAAAGTAAAAGAGTTTAAATAATAAGAGCTATTGTTGTGTTTCCGATGCAGTCTCGCGAAGTCTCGTTACTTTTGTCAAAGATTTTTTACCTTTTTCTTTATCAGTTTTTGTACTTACAATTACCTTCCTACATTTTGCTACTTCTGAGTGTAAGGACAGATACAAGATTTTTATAATTTACAAAGTTTTCCAATTATAAAATTGAATATGTTTTGTCCTACACTGTATATCCTAAAATATAAAAGCATTCTGATTAAAGATATGGATTCTACAGAATCTACCCAACAAAACAGTGTGTTTTATTTATTTTATACGTTAAAAAATAAAAAAGTTGAGAAGATTTATCTCTATTACGCTTCTAAGAATAATTTAAAATTATTTTTCAGATTTGGATGGTCATATTTCCGAAACTAATTGAAATAGACACATCAAATGTAGTATTTTTTAAAGCATTTTAAAAAATTTTTTTGTGGTGATATAATATTCAGGGTATTCCATTTAAAAAAAAATCATACCTATTCTCGTACCCTGTATATCATATGAGATAATAATCATCGGATTACTGATTAGAATACTACCGAATTAACCAAACAGGCTGATATTTTAGTTTATTTTGTACAATAAAAATAATTATGTTAAGGGGGTGTAAATTTATAATAACATATAATAAGTTTTAGGTTTCCAAAAAGCATTTGTAATCATTTATAATATTTTTCCAGTAAAAGCACCTCATTTTAAGTTAGATTGGTAAGTTTCAGAATTTTGACCAAAAAATTAACTTCTATCCCATAGTGCGATGACCAGCTGCATCAACCGGCATATCATAAAAGAAATATAGCAAAGGCGGCCGCGAAGACAAGCATGCCGATTTATTTGCTTTAAACTTTTTTTGTGATTTTTTTTTATCAAAGAGCACCGAATTTACATTTTTAAACTGTTCCTTGTATAGAGAATCGAAAGGCCTTTAAAACGAGGTGCTATATAACTCCTCTTTCTAGTGCTCCTTGGCACCATCCCAAATGACCGAAATTATGGTCTAAGTGACACCCTTTTAGCCAAATTTTAATCGATCTCAATACCTTGTCCTATTTAAAAAATAAAAGGGGAGGGCTTGGGCCAGCAGCCATCTTAAAATTTTCATCTGGAAATTTTTTAAAATGATCTGTTTAAAAGGAGCAGAGACATTAAAGAAATAATTCACTGTACGTTAATAACTGATTAACAAAGGCACATAAATAATAGTTTTATTTATTTCTGTTTACATAAGTTAAATATGCCATAACTTACATCGCGACGCCTTCTCGAGATCAATTTTATGTAGGTGCCGCCTCTGTAAGTGTTTGTTGTTTCACGTCTACTCAGCGTCTGAAGTTGTGACCGTAAATAAAACCAAAATTGAGATAAATCTGGAATAATGTTCGGTGATCATTCAAACCGACCTGTCATGCGTGTTTTAGAACGGGTCAACGAAACCGAAGTAAATAAAACGAAGTAATGTAATAATTTACATTTCTAGGCGGTATTCCACGGAAAACTAGTCTTTTTTTAGATTAGAAATAGCATCTGAAATTGGCACCAAATTTTCTAAAAGTGAATAATTTATTTTGAAGGAAGTTGAAAAGATGAGCAAGGTTATAAATACTTTGACCAGACAATCCAACTCTTCTTCTTTCCAGTGCCATAATAATTGAAAAGTGCAGTCACCCTCTCGATACACCTGTGTTGCGTACAAAGTTTTAATGTCGGATCCTTCGGGTGTGTCTAGATTTGAACCACGACCTGCAACCGTACCACGTCGCGAACATATCTAAAAGTCGGAACGAACGCTGTTGCTAACCTGATAAGTGTTCGAAGTTCGCCCCGATCCACAGCTTGTTGGTAAAGTAAATTGAAAGACTTGGTGCGTTTCGACGCAACCACGTACGCTGCATGGAACCTCGCACTGCAACCATTTATGCAATCCATATTGTGGATCGGGGCGACCTTCAGGCTGCAACATTTATTATATTCCCGATGTCCAGTCGCGACGTGGCTATTATACATGGGGAAAGGCGCTAAGTAACGAGAAAAAAGGACACAATTTGAAAGGCGGGGAACCTATTTTTGGTCTTCAAAAAAAAATGTAAATGCAAAATGGCCGAGAGGGGGGAGCAAAGAAACATAAAGTTAGAAAACATAAAGATCCGGGGCTGCAATTTTTATTAGGTAAGAACAAATTGAGTAAGTAGATGTTTTCAAGGTGAGAACCTTTTATTTTCTTTTGCTCTTCAATTTTTTTAACACTATGGTACCCTTATGAAATACTAGCCGACCCGTCAAACTATTTTTATAAAAAAAATCTGCTTTGACGGGAATCGAACCCGGGCCGCCCGCGTGGCAGGGGATCATTCTACCACTGAACCACCGCACTGTTTAGATATGGAAGTGGTTCAGAGCCATTTATAGATTTCCGCTGACTTCACATACCTATGCCATTATTTTTCTCTGACATTTTCCTTTAATCATAATAAAACATAGCCTATAACACTCCTGAATAGTGTAGCTTTCTGATTGTGAAAGAATTTTCATGATCGGTTTAGTATTTCCGAATATTAGCGGCTACAAACAAACAACCCAACAAAGTTACAAACTCTACCTCTTTATAGTATAGATAAAAACTCGCCGCGCCTGGCTGTCGTAGATGTAAGAGCTCTGTTCTTAACGTGGTTCGTGACGACGTACGGTTGCAGGTTGTGGTTCAAATCTGGACGCACCTTTACGTTGGGCCTTGTTTCGCCTTCATTGGGCCATTTGCTCAAGTTCGCTGAGGTGTTGATAAACTGACACGATTCAAAGGAAATTTGTTGCTGTTTTCTCTGAAGCGAAGTTTTGAATTTAAATTTATGGCTGTTGTGGTTTGTCAAATGTTTCGGTCGTGTGGCCTAGTACGAAGGGGGCACTATCAACTTTCTTTTTCAAATGGAAAGGAGATGATGTAGCATCTTCATGTCAAGGCCTTTTGATTCTTTACTTAACACCTCTTACTTTTTCGGTCTATACATTTAAAACTTACAAGCGATTGAAATTTATCTTAAATATTGTATGTACAAAAGAAGGGTTTTAATGACTTTGCGATAGATATTTGGTTTATGATTTAAGAAAAATAAAAAAAAACTATAATTTCCGTTGTATTTCTGCTTCCCGAAAACGAATCCATGGTAAGGTTTACTCATCACCCTTAAGTCTTTTGAACATTGCTAAAGAAAACCATTAAAATTGAGGATTTGGTTCGGTTTGTTTGAGGTTAGGAAAAAATTATCATTCCATGGTCAACTTCTGACCAAGAGTTCGTGTTTAAGAGGAGAAATAAATAAATAATTAAACAACAAATCTTTGTGAGCGATAGTTTTTTTAATTTGTAGAGATTTAATAACCGCAAGAAGTTCTTAAGTCCCCATTATAATTCGTAACACTTTATGATCTGTATCCTGGTAGGTAACAAAATCTAAAGTTTACGCTAATTAATGGTACAAAGAAAAACCACATATTCCTTATGCTAAAATATTAAGATTTAACCAAACATACCTATATCCAAAAGTATATAGACAGGATAATACAGGGTGTCAAAGTGAAAAAAATATTTTTACTTTATTTCGATAATTTTTGATACGTTTTGAATATTTTAATTAAACTCGGTATTCTGGAAGTTTTTTGACATGGGCTATTCATATATGACGCTGGCTACCCTACTTATTATTTTTAAACGACCCAACTTTTTGTGCGACTCTGTATGTACCATTTAAGTAAACCAGTAAACTTTCCTATATTTTCTACACAAAAAAGGTATATTTTGTAAGAAACTTTTTAAGGCACCGTTTTCGAGATATTTGCGTTTAAACTGTTTAGTGCAACCGAAAAATGCCTTTAAAAACAGCCTATTAGCCATATAACTACAAATGCTTCATCATAAACGAATGTTTTAATAACTTGAAAACGGTTGCTCAGAGCCACTCATACAAGGTACACCTTTTTGTGAAAAGTTAACTGGTTTTATTTGGATGGTACATACTTACAGAGTAGTACAAAAAGTTGGTAGTTTAAGAAAAATTTTAAAAATGTAGCCAGCGCCCACTAGTTTATACATAAAAATTATTATTACTTATCAATAGCCATTGTTAAAAGACCCTAGATACGGACTTTAATTAAAATCGAGATTAAAGTATTCAAAATGCATCAAAAATTATTAAAACGTATCAAAAATTATTAATACTTTGACACCCTGTATTTCCTTATTATCAACTTTTGGATATAGGTATGTTTGGGTAAATCTTAATGTTTTGGCATAAGAAATAGTTTTTTTTTGTGTACCATTAATTACAGGACACCCTGTAATATTACTGATATTTATTTGTATAACGTGCTTTATAGACACCAATGTCTGTTTTCACTTAATAAATTAATAGAAAAAAATAAAAGTGGCAAAAACTAAAGAAAAACTACGTAGTTTATTTTAAATTCTGATAATTAAAAACTACTACCTTACATAATTCGATAAGATAACTGAAGTACCTATTTATTTCACCATAAACCGGCTAGAGATTGATATTATCACATTGATTATCATTTTTTTAAAGTAATATCTTATCAACTGTTATTATTTACGTAACTACTCATGTTGCCATGCAGAGACAGCTTGGCACTACTCAAGATAAAAAAACAGTATTTATGAAACATACATAAACTCTTAAAATGTGTTTGCTTATAAATAAAATATCTGACAAAACACTAATTAAAGTTTTTTTTTTTAACATCCAATGTCAAACTTTCAATATTTTCAGGATATTAAAAAAAACTTTATATATTAGCTTTGTTCGCGGGTCTAGTAATGAACTGATTCTGAACCAGAACCGAACTGGTTTAGAATTGTTTTAAAGCGCATGTCTAGTTATTTATTAGTTCGGAATTTTTATTTACCGCGAACGATTTTCTATACAGCTGAGGATGTATTCTAACCTAGCCTTTGATTAGGATTTTCGTGGTTAAATTTGATACTACACAAAAAAAAATTAAACAAAAAGGTAAATTGTTATACTGTCGAAAGCCACTTGAGGTCTCTTGGCGTAAGACGAGGATTCCCTGCCTCCTCTCGTTTTTAACATAAGTATGTGTAGGTATTTAACTAAAGATAAAATTCAAACAACAAGAAATGGCAAAATCTTGTAATATTGTCTTTATTTTTTTATTAAATCTTTATTTATTTTATTGCATTACATTACATTCATACGGAATACAATTAAAAATCCTTAGTTTATATACGCTCAGACTCACAGAAATATAAAAAAGTATTCAACAGGTATATTAACCCGCATAAAAAGTGGCAGAAACAAATTAACTGTAATACAACGGTTTGCCCATGAAATTCCGAACTGAACTTTTAGTTCCAACAAAAATCCTAGGACTGCTAATCAGGTTACGAACCGGTAACGAACTGATTCCACTGTAACCCGCGAACACAAAACTCTTACCAAAAATTCAGGATTTTACTAACCGCGAACGCTGCTTTTTTCACTGCGCATGCGAATAGTCCCAGAACCGATTCAGAATCAAACCCGCGAACAAAGCTATTATCTATATATTTTATTGTAATAGCTTTGTTCGCGGGTCTAGTAATGAACCGATTCTGAACCAGAACCGAACTGGTTTAGAATTGTTTTAAAGCGCATTTCTAGTTATTTATTAGTTCGGAATTTTTATTTACCGCGAACGATTTTCTATACAGCTGAGGATGTATTCTAACTTAGCCTTTTGGTTAGGATTTTTATGGTTAAATTAGATACTACACAAAAAAATTAAATTCAAACAAAAAGGTAAATTGTTATACTGTCGAAAGCCACTTGAGGTCTCTCGGCGGAAGACGAGGGATTCCCTGCCTCTTCTCGTTTTTAACATAAGTATGTGTATTTAACTAAAGATAAAATTCAAACAACAAGAAATGGTAAAATCTTCTAATATTGTCTATATTTTTTAATTAAATCTTTATTTATTTTATTGCATACATACATTCATACCGAATATAATTAAAAATCCTTTGTTTATGTACGCTCAGAATCACAAAAATATTTAAAAAAATATTCAACAGGTATATTAACCCGCATAAAAGTGGCAGAAACAAATAAACTGTAATACAACGGTTTATTTCTGTACCACAAAAACAGAAAACAGCTGACCATGTCGACAATGCGCATGAAATTCCGAACTGAACTTTTAGTTCCAATAAAAATCCCAGGACTGCTAATCAGATTACGAACCGGTAACGAACTGATTCTATTGTAACCCGCGAACACAGAACTGTAACCAAAAATTCAGGATTTTACTAACCGCGAACGCTGCTTTTTCACTGCGCATGCGAATAGTCCCAGAACCGGTTCAGAATCAAACCCGCGAACAAAGCTAATATGTTTTTAAATATATCGGTATTGCGCATTTAGGTATATAGGGTGTTTCTAAACAAATGCAAAAATTTTAGGAGATAATTCCCTGTTAATTATAAAGGGTAGTTTGTTTTACAAGCATAGGGTCGAAAGTCGCCTATTAGGAAGATATCGCGGTACAAAAATGTCTAAAAACGCTAAAATAATTGAATTCGAATGCTACATTGACAACCAATCTCTGAAATTTCAAATTGACATTTAAACAATTGGTTAAACTTCACTTATCAAATTTGGATTTGACAAGTGAGGTTTAACAAATTGTTTAAATGTCAATTTGAAATTTCCAAATTGGTTGTAAATGTACACTAAGAAAATATTGTTTTTATAAAAATATGCTTTCTGAATATTTTTGCACTTTTTTAAAATTAATGGAAGTGGTAGAACCACTCAAGGAAAATAAACTTTTAATAAGGAGCGCTCGATCTCATTTAAGCCTATGTTCGCTAAATTTTGTGACGTAATATTTTTCCGTAATTCTTTGTTTACAATCGTACTGGAAGGTTTTTTTCAAGGTTTTGGTGTTATTTTTTTGCTTTTTAGTCATTGGACTTTTATATATGTTTAGTTAATTAAGTAGTTATTAGTACTGCAGTTACAGAGAATTTTAAAACTTGTAACAGGGGTCACTGACCTTTGGATATTTTTTTACAGATAATATACGTTTAAATCGTTATTAAGGGTAAGGTACATTTTTTTTAATGTTTTTTAGTGATTTAATTTTATGGTATGCAAGTATTGGTTTATTTTTTCAGATAAAAAAATATTATGGCAAAAAGGTGACTTCACAAAGATAACCTATATTTTCGGACAAATATAAAAATCGAGCGCTCCTTATTAAAAAGTTTACCTTCCTTGGGAACTACTAACCATTAGTTGTTACACACATTGTTTTTGCTAACCAAATTAAAAGAGACATTTACGCAATAACTTCAAAAATATAAATTTGAACAGACTGGTTTATGAAGAAACTTTTAAACCTTTTGTATTTTTGGTTAAACTTACCAATTTATAATAAAAAAAAACAATGTATATTATAACGTGCCGGGACTGTAAAGTTTGGTTTTATAAAAATTCCATATATTTGCTGTGACCTATAAAGGCATTTGTAATATGTCTTTATTTAAAATTACTTGGTCGTTTAAATACAATACTTATTTTGTTTTTAGGCAAAAAATAAAGACACTTTTTTGTTAAATTTTTTGCGATATCTACCAAATTGTTGACTTCTGACCCCATGTTTATAAAGCACTACCCTTTATTCTGAACAAGGAATCAGCTGCTAAAATTTTTCGCATTTTTTTAGAAACACCCTGTATATTTTAGGTTCTATAAGCATCAGTTTTTTTGTAAACTAGGAAAAAAACCTTGACGTTGGTTTCATATTAAAAATGACATTGGTTGTTTTTGCATAAAAACCCTTCCATTAGTATATTATATTGTCTTGATTTTTATTAAAGGTATTTCATAAAATTGTAACTTAAAAATATAAATATATACAGGGTGTTCAGTAACTCAACCGACAAACTTTAAAGGGTGATTCTACAATGAAAAAAGGAAAAAAATTCATGGAACATATATCCTAAACATCCTGGTTTAAACGTCAGGTGTTAATTTAAAATATATTGTTTCTTTTTTATAATTTAATCTGGAATTTAACTCTTATACCAATTAAGATATTTAAAAAAATGGGAGACGTCTCTTATCTATCATTAGACATTTTTAGGCATACAAAAAAAAAAATTACCAGTGACGTCCATAAAGGGTTTAAGGTAATATTTTTAAAGAAAAAAATGGTATGCTAGTGCATTTTTCTAAGATAAAAATACTTCTTTAAATTCCCTTTAGTTTAAAACAAAGGAGGTGGGTAAAGTCAGCCATTTTTCACCCATCATAGTCACGAAAATTCAAAATTCTTATCAAAATTAATTTATTATATATAGGTATAATAAGTTTGGGAATTGGTCTTTAGATTTGTTCAAAAGAAGTTTATAAAAATAAATAGCAAATTACATAAAATGGACATCATATTTGTTGAGATTTTGTTATTATAAGTGATTTTTCTAATTTTTTACTAAAAAATCTGTCAATCACTCGACGCACCAAGATTCTCTTTAGTTTTTCGAACACTACAGCTTCTAAGCAGCATTTATTTGTTTTGGTTGGGCCAGGGTCGTATATACGCAGAAAGTGATTTTGTGGAAGGGGAAAACAAAGACAAAAAAAATGGACTTCAGGTAAGTAAACAAAACGGCTTAGGCTCCACCTCCAGCAAACAACCTATCTTTAAGTGGTCTTTATTGGGGCTGCTGGGGTCAGGACAATTGCCCCATTGCCCATCACTGCATAGGTCTCTGGGTGGGGTTGTCCTATAGTATAATTATCAATCCTTTACCAACATACCTACCTATTAAATTAGGTAGTTGTTTTGCTTATTATCGCTAATTTAAAAAATCTTTAATTATGTAAATCTTACTTTTGTTTATCCATATATTTATCTACATATTTAGATATTTACTCAGCTTACTCGTATCAAACTTTCAAATTCTGTTGGTACTAAAATGTTTAAATAGCCTATGTTTCCACACATACATAAACAATCTAATAAAGCATGGGTACTATGGGTAGATACATGCATTTTAAATAAGTGTCTCCCTTTAAATTTATAAAGTTACAGCAAGAGTAATTTTATATATTTTTAGTATCAGCAACATTTTAGTATACCAATCAGTAAGAAATTAGCAGATAAACAATACCCATCTTAGACATCAAAAACTTATTTAACGATGAAAACAAACCTAATAGTTTCCAATTAAGTACAAAATTTTACTCTTTGCAACTACCTTAAAATCATTTAATTTACTACAACATACAAAAAGCAGCTATTTATAGGAAATAAACACTTTTAAAAACCATTTGGTTACCTTGGGTTGTAGGTGTTAAAACAGTAGCTACCGCCAAGATAAAAACCAATTTACATTGTAAACAACACACATAATTTGTCCAATTCATGTTTAAGTCCACACGCGTAAATAAAAGGTCTATTATTTATCATTCATCATTGTTTATATTTGAAAATAATACACAAATCGACGTCAGTATACAATCGTCCCACAATCTCGTCCGCTAACTATCGACGCCATTTTACTAATCTGCCATTTCTCCCGTCACCCGTCAGATTTTTTGTCAACATTGAAAAGTGGGGACAAATAAAAAGAAACGGCTTAACGACAAAGATGGAAAAGAAATTACAGCGACCTGTAAATTACTTTAGTTAGTTAAAGACCACTGGATCGAAATATTGGATATAAAAATACTTTTTGTCGAAACATAATTATTTTAAAGAAACTAAACAAAAGATATTTTGAAACAACAACAATTGACGTTAATCTAAATTTAAAAAAGTGTTTTTTTCAATGTTGCAAATTCTTTTTTTTACATATTTTTAAAAACTGACCATGGATTTAATGAATCGTGTATTTGGATGATTTAAATATTGCAGATTTCTTTTTTAATAGTGACACATCACTGACAATCAGCTGTTTGAAAATTTCATTTTATTTTTTAAAATTAAAATTTTGTTTTGGAAAACTCTTAACTCCAATGGTTTTTTTCGAATGAATATTTTGCGGCATATGTAATTTTTATATAAAAAAGAGCCTTTAAGAGAATGATTAAGGCAATCTTAGTATTTAATAATCATGGAAAACCAAGATTATCTAAGTTTTATCAATATTTTGTAAGTATTAAACAGCATGTTTTATCTCAATTAACCAAATTTCTCATGTTTCTTGTAGCCTGAAGATATGCAGCAACAAATAATAAAAGAAACATTCCAACTTGTTTCCAAAAGAGATGACAATGTTTGCAACTTTTTAGAAGGAGGAAGGTAATATAACTAACATACTATTTTCTATTGAAGTATTCTGTGTTATATTCGCAAAAATAAGTTGTTTGCTGGTGTGTCTCGTGATGTGAGTATTTATAAGTTAAGTAAGGTGCTAGAAAGTGCAAATGGAATCCTGGGAACAACTAGTAAACATCTTAGTACTTTCAGTCAGAAACTATGAGATATATATTTAAAATTTTCCACTTGGTAATTGTCTTAAAGAACTAGATCTTTATACATTTAATCTGTTACTAAGTTCATATGTAAGTGCTTTTTAAATTCTAATATTTCTTTACAGCTTAATTGGTGGAAGCGACTACAAACTCATTTATAGACATTATGCAACTCTCTACTTTGTGTTCTGCGTTGACTCATCAGAAAGTGAGTTAGGAATATTAGATCTAATACAAGTCTTTGTTGAGACACTGGACAAGTGTTTCGAGAATGTATGTGAATTAGACTTAATTTTCCACGTAGATAAAGTCCATTTTATATTGAATGAATTGGTTATGGGAGGTATGGTCTTAGAAACCAATATGACTGAGATATTGACTAGGATAGAGGATCAAAATAAATTGGAAAAACAAGAGGTTTGTATTATTTAACTCATTACTTTGTAATGTTATAAGTTATATAAATTTTTGGGATACCTATGTTTTGCTTGTTGCATTCTATTATTTTCTAATTATGCATTTAAACTAGTATTTTTTCTACAATTTAATTACTTACCAAAGTAAATGAGGAGATGTTACTTCACACATTTAGTGTAAAATTTAAACTTTGGTACATAACACCAAAAATAATAAACAATGCATTCATAATTCATTGAATAGCCAAAAATGTAACAATCTTAAATTTCAAGACTAATGTGTTTTATTTATTTATGATTTTTTTTTTTTTTTAAATTTGTTCAGCTGTGGAGTACATTTCCTCCGATTAATGTAGATTAGCATGTATAAAAATTGTCATGTTTTAATTATTATAGATATGGAATAGCCATGTTGATATTTCTCAAAGGTTAAGTTTAGTTTATGCTGATTGTTTCCTTTAGTAAGTTGCTCTATAGACTTCTATTTCTTGCAGTGTTGTATGTGGTTAAATTAGGTATTGTGCCTAAATATGTGATTGTTATATTTCTCTGTTTAAAATTTTACTTCTGTGCTTTTTGCCTAATTTTAATTAATTAATGCTTTATTATCTTTGATTATGTCAAGCTTATGAACTATAAATAATATACCTATATTAAATTTATAAACTCATATAGTATTAATAATAGGCCATGTCTAATTCAACATTTCAACATTAACTATAATATTTCTAAACTTAAACACTTCAGAAAGTATTTTTAAGTAGGTATTTGTGTTATCTTACCACTTAGTTTTTACCACTTTTGTTTTAACAATACTTATTGAAAAAGCAGAACTCTGAAATTTTATTGTAAGCAGATTAATATTTTAAAGGGAAGCAAAATTATAACTTTGAGGCCTTTCATAGAAGCTTTTTTGATTATATATGAGTTTATATATTCATCTTCTCAAATGGTGTCGGTTAACTTTACTAAAATTGCTACTTTTAAATGGTACTTGTTTCAACGAGTTTAACTTGAGACTTTTAAGTAGGCATTGGATCATCAAAAATCAGTTTTACAATATTTGCTAGCCCAAGTGCACCTTCACATTGTTTGTACATTGAGTAATGGTTACCTATCTCAAAAAATGACTGATGGCTCATACAATCATAAGGGCTTTTCGAGTTTTATAATTATAGCTTAAAATATCAATAATTATGAATTTTATAATTATTATGAACAATTTGGGCTGTGATTTCTTGTTGGGACAAATGTCAATAATTAGGAAGAAAAGAAAAATAATAAAAAGGGGTAAAATAATCCTGTTTTTAAACTGTTAAAGTAGAAGCCCTGTATATTATATTTTGTTACATAACCATACCTTTTATTTTAGCTTTATTGTTATTATATTCATATTATGTTAAATATATTAAATAAAAATTTATTTACTTTCCACATAGTGCCACTGACATTTTGTCCAAAAATACTCTCATAAATATACCTAGTATGGTCCTAATACTTATTTTATTATCTACTGAGTAATGTGAAATATGAGAAGTTTCACAAACACTAAATTTTCCTGTCCCGACACGTTATAGTTTAGATTTTTTTTTATTGTACAAATTTCAAAGTTTAGCAAAAAAAAAATACAAAAGATAAAAAAGTTTTTAAATAGGATATATATCCAAATTTATTTTTTATGGTTGTGTAAGTTTTTTCTTAAATTAAGTAAACAAGAACGATAAGACAAGTTTATTGCCACCTCTTCCATTAATTCCATAAACGTGAAAAATTATTTAAAAAGTGTACCTATGTTTTAGAAATCGTTTTTATAATAGCATGTTCTAGTGCTTTTCGGTTTTGAGATGAAGAATAAAAACCTTATTGTTTCGTCATTTTTGTATTGCGACATCTCTTAAATGGTTTACTTTGTTTGACTTTTATGAAGCAGGAAACACCCTGTTAACAATCGAGCCCGCGACTAGGATTTGAAAAGAGAGATGGGTTCAATACTCAATATCTACCAGATGCCATTGGCCTAAAGAGGATCACTTCAGTAAAGGAATTTTTATTTTGGAATTTGCGAGAAAAACTTAAATTTTTTAATATTAGACCCCCTCCATCCTCAAAAAGAAAATCTTAGTTTCAAAAGTGAATTCTCTGTTTGTATTTTTTGTTCAAGCTTTATCGAGAAATCTCAAATTTTGTGATATATCTATTTATATCTTTAGATGCCTTTAATGATAAGATGAAGGCAAACAATTTTGCAAAATTTGTGATTTGACGACAAGTTTTGATCAAATTCACAAAAAAATGTACAGTAGAGGATCTGCTTTTAAAACTTAAGATTTTTTCCTGGGGGTGGAGGGGCTTACAAAAAACAACTTTTTAGCAAATTACAAAATAAAAATTTTCATTACCAAAGAGTTACTTGTAAGGCCAATAACATTTAGTATTAATGGTGCACAGAAAAACCACAGATTCCTTATGCCAAAACATTAAGATTTAACCGAACATATCTATATCCAAAAGTAGTAGTAATTAGGAAGTTACACCAGTAAACTCTCCTATAAGAAATCAATCAGCAGCAGTTCTTCGTGGGACAGTCTTTATATTTATTAATAATATTTCTTAATAATAAATAAATAATATATTTTTCTTAGGCCGGAATCTCTGCAGCTCCAGCCAGAGCAGTATCGGCGGTAAAAAATATGAACATTCCACAACAAATCAAAGATATCAAACTCCCCGATCTGCCTCAGGCTATCAAGGATCTCAAATTCTGACCACAATTAGGGAACCAGTTTCAGAACATTAATGTATCATCAGATCACCCGTCACAGGATGCTAGGTTCCTTTTAGAAGACCCATCTACACCAAGATACACATAATAGATATAGTAATTTATATTGGACATAAATTTATCATACCAAATTATATATTTAAGAAGAAAGTATATGTCTATAGGGTTACAAATAAACGTTTTTTAAATAAGTTTTTGGTTTAAATATGCAGCTCTATAAGGGCTAGGATTCTAATAACACATTTTTTGCTTTACTTTTTAGTTGAGCCTTTTCATGATGGTGCAAATCCAATCTTTTACCCCATAATTTTGTTTTTCAAGGAAAAAAGGAATAAAAACATACAGGCGAATTGAGAATCTCCTGCATTTCAAGTCGGTTAAAAATGGTTTTGCAGAGTGCAAATTAGCTAGGTTTAAATTTTAGCTTTAACGTTTGTAATGAGTGATAAAGATCGGTACAATTAGAGGTTGTGTTTAGAGTTAGAACTGTGGACGGCGTTACCGGCTGAGCAGGGCTTCCCGGATCTTCCCTATTACCGATTGGAGTGTAATTTTGTAATTCTTAGTTTTTACCGTTGGACCAATTTTCCCAAAATTCCGTTTAAAAAAAAAAAACAATCTTAGTCAATTGTTCTTCTTGTAACACTGTGTATTTTTTTCCAAGTAATCAATACAATATTTTGTTGTTTAATAGCCCTATAGTTATAGTGTGTGCATTTATCCGTAGTCAATAAACTTGTGCATCTGAGGGTATCATCTATCATAGTTTAGGCAGATACTCCTAGCATTACCAATAGCAGTGGCGTAGCAACTATAGACTAGGCGAGGCAGTGCCCCTGGGATCCTAAGCTCAGCGGGCTCCTCGGAGTGTGAACTACGAAGTATAAATACTAGGAGTAACAAAAAATTGTCACACATATGGGTACGAAGCATTTTAAAATTGTGGAGTTAGTTGGGGTCCCCCTTTTTTTGCCCCAGGGTCTTTGCTTACTTACGGAACTTCTTGTGTTTTGATTTTAGGAAGGTAAAGATAATTTTTAATTTTTTTTGTTGCTTTAAGTGCATCGAAATTTTAAATACTTTACTTGGGGGTGCCCACTTCATTTTTTGACCCAGGGCTCTTGTATACGTATAGCTACGCCACTGACCAATAGGTTCTTATACTGTAATAATTTGTATAGTACTTAATAGTACTAGTATTTAAACCATTTAAAGTTAATCAAAATGTAAATATTCCCCAAGATATAACAAATGAACGCTGTATGGGATGTTAAATGTTTCTTAAAGTTTCAGCAAAACAAACTACTCGCGTCTACCTAAATAGGCAGGGCAGTGCCCGGGGCCCCCAAGTTTATGGAGTCCCCCGACCTCTGACTTACAAAATGTAAAATAAACTAGTTAAAGTTCCTTCTACATTCGGCATATTCCTGATAAAAACAGGATTTAAAAGGATTTTAAAATAGTCCATTTCAAATTCTTTTAAATACTAACAAATACCTTTAACATTCTAACAAATATCTGCAAATACTGGACTAAAAATATGATGAAATACTTCCAAATCGTTTAAATTTCTAAAATAATTCTAGGATTCGGAATTATTAAAAATCAAATTCTTCAGGTTACTTTTAAATGCTAAAGATAATATTTGAATTTCTTTTTTGTTAACCAGTTTAATTTCTTAAAAAGCAGTTAGAGAAATTTTGGGAATTTAAATTTGCTTATTTTGTAGATATGTTTTAAAAACCATATTTTTGGAATCCTTTTTAAAATTCTTTCTAAGAAGGGTACATGACCAATTTTCTTACTATTTGAAGTATTTGTTAGTATTTAAAGGAATTTAAATGGGCTATTTTAACACGCTTTTATTAACTTGGGTTGTAACTATCCATCTATCTATCTATCTATGTAACGGAATCTTTGAGCCTAATTTTTACCAACTTCCAGCTATTCGATTTCTTTGAAACTTTGCACACGTATTAAGGACCCATGACAATGCAATAATCTGCAAACAGTATCCCGTTATCCTGGTTAAGATCGCCAGGATAAAAAAATTCCTTTATATTATAAAAACAACACCTGTGTTGCCATCTTTTGGCAACATCCCAAACTTTTCTCAGGAACTTTAGCTACTCTTGACAAAATGGCGAAGGAATTTTTTAGTGAATAAACTGGAGCATTTTTACATACATACATACATACATGCATATCGAACTCAAAAATGAAAAATAAATAATAGTTTAAACAAACTAAAAACACGCTTTTATATGCAACCGAACTAAAAATTAGAAAATAATTTTTCATTAAAAAAATATTGTCACTTCAGAGTAAAAAGCGTGGGGTGCATTTTACTATTTTTTCATAATTTTTCCCTCATAGATATTGGCAAATATAATAATTATAACATTTAATATATTAAGCACCTCACGCTTTTTACTCTGAAGTGACAATATTTTTTTTAATGAAAAATTATTTTCTAATTTTTAGTTCGGTTGCATATAAAAGCGTGTTTTTTTAGTTTTTTAAACTATTATTTATTTAAATCCTTTTTAATCAGAGATAAGTAAACCAGATTTTGGATCTTGGTCGATGTGTCTATCCATAGGAATTGATTGATGAATCAATTTCAATCAAATTACGTACATATATACAGGTGTCCAGTAACTCAACCGAGAAACTTTACGGGGCGATTCTACAACAGGAAATAAGAAAAAAACTTCATATAAACATATGTCCTAAACGTCTTAGTTTTTAGACTACGGTGTGTTAAATATTTAAAAAAAACTTTTTTTTAATTTTAAACACCCCGTAGTACAAAAACTAAGACGTTTAGGATGTATGTTTATATAAAGTTTTTTTCTTACTTTTGTTGTAGAATCGTTTAGTTAAGTTTGTCCGTTGAGTTACTGGACACCCTGTATGTATGTAGGTAATTTGATTGAAATTGATGAAAACTTTGATGTCTATTGCTGCCTAAATGGTGAGGTTTATCGACTTTAATAAAGAGTACCTTATTTTTTAAGTTTTTGATTGTCTAAAAATGGGGCCCCAGCTTTGCGATATCTGTCAAAATAAATAAGTTATGATGTAAATAAATTTTAAGTTTTAGGTAAAGTGCCCTCTGGCGGTATTTGAAAAAATACTTTTGTCTTAAAATTTTAGAATCTGCAACGCTCGATTTGTGTGCCAAATATCAATTGGATTGGTTAAAAAAATAAATGCAATATGGCGAAAAACCAAAATAAAAATTGAACTTTGACGGCTAGTAGCTCGAAAACGAAGGACAATTTGAAAAGAATTTATATGAAGGTCTACCCTTATTTTGTCAAGTAGAATCAGCCCCTTAAGTTTCGTGATCGATTTTTGAATCACCCTGTATAAAGGATCAAAATTGTAATAAATACAATATTACATAGGTTTTGTTTATATTAGTATATATTATTTTTAGCCAAAATCACCCATTAAAAATGTTTGTACTATTTTTTAACCATCCTCTATATAAACACAAATGACCAAATTAAAATATTCCAAGCACATGCATTAGATATTCTTAGGATATATACTGGAAGATAAAAAGATATTGCTGGCATATATTTCGTGGTGACCTCACCTTGTTTCTAAAAAGTTGGGAGGTTTATTTAAACTTTTCTATTTAAAATCAGATAAAGCTTCACACCCTTAAGAACAGGCATAGTATTCTGAAACACCCTCTATATTACAGATTGAGATATTTACTTGTAGTTTAAAACATTTTTTATTCCCCATGCGATTTTTAAATTTAAAACCTTTTTCCTCATGTTTCACTCTATTAACTTCTTTTGCAGAAATTCCGTCAAATATTTCTTATATTTAAATAAACAACCAGATGCAACAATAGTTCACGGTTATAAGATAATTTACTATTAATTAAAAATAACAAGATAAACAGTCAATAGTTAATTATATACATCCATTTATTTGCGCTACAAACAAATTAACATGTTGTGATTAAGTTTTATACTATTTCTATGAATAAAGTGCTATTAGCCGTATGGTCTAGTTATCTTCTGGGATTGGAATGTCATTCTTATTCTAAAACAAAGGAAAATATATTATATTAGTTTTACTACAATCTTTATCTTATTAAGCGTAATCAACCTTAATTTTAAAATGTTTACGGGATCAGCCAGTATGGGTGTCGACTAAAGAAAGAGAGCCATCCCATATAACATTTTTTCCCGGCGTTGTACATTTAATTTACTGGCATTGCCAACACTCTTTAATGGCAAGGCATTGGCAAAAGGTATCAAAAAGACGCGAAAGTGGGCAATTTGCCGTTATTAGGCCACGTGTTGCAGATAATGTGATGGCATCGTCATTAATAATTTATGATGAAAAAATGCGTTTGGGATGATGGCATTCATCATTAATAAGTTATGCCAAAAAATGCGTTTAGGATGATGGCATCCATCATTAATAAGTTATTGGCAAAAAAATGCGTTTAGGATAATGGCATTTATCATTAAATAAGTATTGCAAGTTATAAGTTGAGTGTCCCAAAAGTTAAATACCATATTTAGAATTTTGTAATCGAAAAAATGAGAAAAAAAGCAGGAAAACCTTATTAATAACAAAATTACATAATATAAATTTTTATATCGTAACAATAAACCAAAAAAAAAATAAAAAGTATGTAATAAAATTTAAAAAAGATAGTAAATCAAAAGAAAACATTTTAAAATAGTAAATATTTAAGGGACACTTTTACATTCAATTTTCAGATCCAAAACATAAGGAAAAATATTTTAAAGGAGTTAAATGTCAAAAAAAAAAACTATTAAATATATATAATTTTTTTATTAACACGTCTTTTAAACTTTTAATAAGGCAACTCCCTGATTTTATATAATTTTTTTAGGTAACTACAAATTTAAAAGGTTTTAAACAAAATGTTTACAGCTCCTAACAGTCTACTTGAATAACCCGCCTTCTTGACTAGCCATCACCAATAAATTACACAACACACACTAATTAGGTAATGAATACACTTAATTATGTCTACTAAAAACTCTTTTCTTTAAAAAATAAACTAAAAAGCTAGAAAACCACGTAGAAAACAATTGCACAAAGCGACCAAACAAAAGCAAGGTTGCCTCATCTGTCAAAATGTCAAATCTTGTATTTCGGCTAAGCGGAAAATTTGAATTTATCACCTTCGGTCGAAATCGTCGAAATTAACCTAGCTAATTTTACCATCATTTTATTTTTATTCTCTCAAAACATAATAAACATTTTGTTTGACTTAATTTTTATTTGCATGATTTGTATCAATAAAATGTTAGAAAAATGCCATTTCCTTTAAATTATGTAAAAAAACATAAAATAATGTTGTTTATCCGCCATTATAAATAAAACAGATCAAAAAATTGCTCGAATGTTAGTTAAATACCAATGTTAATAATATGGTTTGAAAAGTATGAATATGCGTTGAAGGTTTGCCTTCAAAAATCCAATATTTATTTGCTTGCAACAAAAAGGCATGCTTTATTTAATCAGGATTGGTATGCCGCCATTTTTGTATGCTTGCAGGCAATTCGCCTGCATGTAAAATTTATTGGCAATTAAGTGTTTATTTAGGGTTGACTTTTTAATGCGTATTAGATGTTGGCATAATATTGCCACCAATTGCCAATGCCAATATGAAAAATGTATATTGCCGGCAAATAGTGTTTGCTGGGATATTTTTAACCAAATTCAAAGAGAGAAGCAGAATATACAGGGTGCACTTTTAAATAGTTACAATGGCTATTTTTTGTAAACCAAGGAAAATATCAAAAAATAAAAATACCGTTTTTATAAAACCTGGGGGAATAAAAATGACGTATTTTCCAAGCCATCTCTTTCAAGTCCTTAAGCTGCACTTTCAGTGATTTAAATATTGTAAATGGCACTACCCCTTTTGTGTCATCTCTCTGGAAAGCTTATAAAAATACTTTTTGTTGGTCATAAAAAGTTGGGGTAAAATCAAATTTTACCCTTGAATTTTAGAAAAATCGTATTTTATTTTTCATAAGGAATAATAGCAGAAAATGTTCAATTATTATTTAATAACAAATTAAAAGAATACTCCCTGCAGAGCTAACCCGCCCCATAAAAAGTTTTAAATGGATCAGCACCTTATTGGGACACCAGCTTAACAATCTTATTTAAATTGCTGCTATAAGCAGCCTTGAATTCAGGGGGTGGCCAGGGGGATAATCTTCCCATGTTCAAATATAGAAAAATAAGAGGTTTTCTTAAAGCTGAGTCATTCATTTTAACAGCTTATAAAACTCGAAAAAACCGTCAATTTATCAAAAATCGTTTTTATTAAAATGCGTTATCACTTAAACATGGTTGGAGATAGAGAGCATCCGAAACGTCGTGTATCAGTTAAAAAAGGAAGACAAAGGAAGTGTTATTTGTATATCCTACACAACTTTAAAAATAAAAAAATATAAGTATATAAAAATGAATAAAAAAGATTTAAAATAACTTAAATGTGAAAGTAAATCTGATAACCTTTTTTCTTTATGACTTGAACGAACTGTTATAATTTATTACTTAAATTTGAAAACACTGTGAAAATTATCTTTATTATGGTTAGAAGGCAAATGATCCGTATATTAAAATATTTCCAGAAAAATAAAATAATCAGTCAAGTATTTTCTTTATCACATATTTGTTTATTTATTTTTTTAAATTACTCTTTGCCTTTATTTTTGCAAAATTTTAAATACATATATGTAACTAGAACAGGGTTGTCGTTAATATGTTGACTGCCAATTAAAGGTTCTTAAAAGAGATAATGGCATCATTTAAAAACAACTTTAATAATTTTTAAAATTATATCTTTATGACTTTTGTAAATATTTATTGAAAAGGTAATACATCAATATTTACTTTATTATTTGGAATAAATATGACCAGAACGACTTTATATTATTATTAAATTTTTTAATTCCTAGAAGAAGTTAAACAATTTTTACTCATAAAAAATAGGCCCTATTTGGTAGGGGAATATAAAGTAATATTTTAAATAACCTTTTCCTCAGTAGCCTTTTCTTATGTATTTTTTTGTCAATACCTTGAACTTAGTTTATACAGACGCGAAAAGCGAATTGTGAAACGCAAATTTTAGTTATATTGGTCACTTATTAAAAAATAATATTGAAGGCAAGAAATTTAAAAATAAAAATACAGGGTGCGGTCTATATTTTGACCCATTTTAATCGCAAATAACTATAGAACAAAAAATAAAGGTACTAAGATGCGGTTTTCGCAAAAGCTTTAAATTTTTTAAAGTTTATCCTCGTTATCGTTGTGACATCTCGTTAGAACAAACACAAAATGGTCACTTTTTTGATTTACAAAAACTTTATTATTTTAAATGGAACACCATGCACATTTTTCTATATTTCTAAAACTTAACGCCCTTTGAAAAAAAAATGTAAAATTCTCTATGGTTATTTCCCCAAATATTGGATTTATTAGAAAATTGACAGCATGGCATATAAGACTACCCCTCAGACGTATATAATAATAGCTATTTTATGGGGTGGGGGTTCCTAAGTCCCAAAAAATTTAGATATCAAAAATTTTGAAGACCAAAAAAACGGTCCTCCCTTTTAAAATCTATTATTTGCGTCAGCACAATTGTCATTTCAATTTCAACATTGAATAACTTGAAAGAAATGAATTTATCGAAAAATGTTAATCCTCGTTCTACGGAAATTTACCAAGAGATTTTTTTGTAGAGAATTTTATTTGCTTTAAGAATGTAAATTGTTCGAAGGTTCAAAAGTGACCGATTCCGAGATTTTGTATAAAAATGCAACAATTGTTGAAAAATCAATAATTTTATTGATGCATCTCTTAATGTTAATATTAAGGGCTAAACATTTTAGGATATTTTTTTGTTCGTCGTTATAAAAATATTTTTTCACTACCGTTAAAATGTTTTTTTGTTTTTTTGGCCCAATCTAATACCATGAAAAAAAAGAAATTTTTCTTTCCAATTATTCCCTTTCATAATTCGCTTTTCACGTTTGTATGAACTAAGCTTTATTTGTAGTCAGTCTTTCTAGACTCGACCGACTGAAAGGTGTAAGTATGCCATTGCATTAAGTTTTTGAGTTTTCTAATATCTTTTGTTAGACTTCTACCTTGTTTCTCTTTCCAAACATGGAATAAAATGTGACTTTGGCTGTAGTTTGCTTTCCATTTCTTTGATTGAACACAGTACATTGGTCATAGGGTGGACAGTATAAGTGTAGACTTATGGCAGTATCATATGAAGATACATTTTCGACTCTGTGAAGGCCCATTGAATCTGAAATGATAATACTAATAATACAATAGTATTTGTTTAATTTTATAAATTATTCAGTAAGGTCTTAAAGTCCCCGTTATAATTATAAAATATGACTAAGGTCTGCATATTTTGTCCTATCAATGACAGCTCTAAATGTCAAGGTGACAGTTGAGCGCCACTTTGGTATATTTTTTAAATGGACAGAGGGATCTTTTGGCACATCATTTTAAAGCTTCTAACGAGTACTTTAATAATTACCTGAATCCCATACTTAGATGGTCATATTTCCGAAAATAATAAATTAGTTTAATAAATATAATAAATATCTTCCAAATGGTTATATTGGTATATATATATATATATATATATATATATATATATATATATATATATATATATATATATATATATTAAAAATAAAACAAGCTGTATAATGTATCAGCTATTACTATGACATTTATATATTAAAATATGCAGACCTTGGTCATATATTAGCATTCCAACTTTTATAAAAAAATACCAAAGGGTTTAGAAGTTAAAAAGAGGGCGACGGACTTTAGGACTAACTGTATACTCCCTAATATGCGTCTAATACAGGGTGATTCAAAAATAGATTAAAAACTTAAGTAGCTGATTCTACATAATAAAATAATGGTACAGCTTCATATTTAATGACGCATACTGTATATTATATCACCATTTAAAATATATTTAAAAGACCTTTGAGAAAATACCACATTAAGCATATTTAACTCTATTAGTTTTAAAAATATGGTCGTACAAATAATGGTAGGTGAGCCCAAGCGGGGATTTCGGGATTTACTACAGCGCGGCAATATAATACAGGGCCGATCATAAAAAACAAAAATATATCCGCCAGAAATTGTGGAGCGCGTCAGCTAAAAATAGGGTGAGTTAATTACAGACTAAACATTGTATATTCCACTAAACTGACAATTTGAGAGTGACGTAAAGGAAACAGAGAGCTACAAAACAAACGTCAGATTAGCATTTTCGAACGTGGTTATTTTTTAATTTTAAAGAAAATAATTTAGGATTACCTAAAAATATATATTACGATACGACCCGAACGATTTCCAACAATCCGAAATAATAATAGTATTTTTTTGCATATTTAAAAGTCTATAGCCGCTCTCCCCACCGATAAAAAGGTATACAATATATAATTTTTTTCTTCTTATCATCTAAGCTTTGCAACCCAATGGGTCTCTATTGGTGTATTCCTTTTATGCTTTAGAACCGCCCAGAACGACACCGTAAGTATTCCTTTTATAGTGGAGTTGTTCGGCAGAACCGTTCTATTACCTCTCCCTTGCCTCTCATGCACCATCATCGAAGGAGGTGCATGAAGTGTTCTGACACTAATGACATATGCCAAAAGGCAAATAGTAAAAATACTTGGTTATATTTAAAAAATATCTATAATAATTTACTGTGGTTAAATGATTAACCCGAAAAAAAAAATATAAACCACGGATGACTAAAACATAAACCAGACAAAGAACAACAAATCTGTCAAATCCTATAAATGTCATGTCAACGGGCAAATCCACTGATCTGAAAAATAATAAAGATAAATACAGCAAAAATGACAATAACCCCTACGTGGGCACTGCGCAGTACACTTGTGGGCATGCGCACTAAAAATTTACAGACTAGCGGAAAACAAACAACAGGACCGGGTTTGGAAATTTGGTAAACGAGGGTTTTTGGGGCGCTAATCACGACTTTTTTTTGGAAACGTTTCGTTCTCGAGATATTCATCATCAAAGTTGAAATTCAATTCTTAGTTTCACTCTATTCCACCTTCTTTTTGCACAAAATTCTTGATATAACACCTAACAGGCACACAATATTATATAAACATCTTTAAAAAAACTTTTTTTTAGTTATTTTACACGTTTTTTTCATTAAATTTCAAATTTTTTACCCCTAAAACGCTACAACCATGCATACACCTATGTGTATAAGGGTTTCAGACATGGCGACTTGATTTAAAGCAAACTTTTTATATTAATAAAGAAAGGCTAAAAACCAATAAGAAAAACATGTTTTAAAAAGGGTTTTTATAGTTAAATAAAATATTGTGAGCTAATTTATTGTTACATCAGTAACATAGTGCAAAAAAGGGAATTATAGTAAAAATAAGAACAGTCTGACCATGATGACGAATATCTCAAGATCGAACCGTTTCCAAAAAACCAAGGTATAGCAAATTTCGTCAAAATCGGAGTGGCTGCAACTTTCTAGACAATTACCTAATTTTGTTTCTTGGATATATACACATATTTAAATATTTTATTTTAAGTTTGTACTCGTCTTCCATAGAAGTTCCTAAAAATTAAACCGGTTTAGATATTGGGTACTTTTTTTTGTCTTGTATAATTTAGTATACGAGAGTGCTTTGAAGCACTAATCTCAACTTGAATTTTGTTTTTTGCTGGACCCTCTTTGACTAAACCTTAAAACTGCACGATATTTTTTGCGTTATTATCTTTCTTCTTAAAACTACTTTGACACAACAAAACTAAATCAATTGGTATTTGATTTATTTTATCATAAAACCAATTAATTTTGGTGTAACTAGTTTGAGGACTCAATTTATACACTGTTATTTCACTTTCGCTGCCGTAGCAGTTTTCGTTCAGTTAAACTTGGCGTGTTGTGCCATTTGTAAACGCCGTTGCCTCATTTGACTTGATAAGTTATCACCTTTGCCTCTGGTCGTTTGCAAACGTTCGTGATCTTAGAAAATTTTATGCTGAAAATTTTTGACTGACCTCATATTTGCAATCAAAACCACAAGAAAAACCTTCCAATTTCTGCAAAACAACACTATAAAATAGCTCATTATTTAGTTTTGGTTTATCAAAACTAAAATAAACAAAAGTTAAAAACACCACTGAAAAACACGAAGACTCGCTAAGCACAAATGTCCTTTCATTTGTGCTTAGCGAGAATACCAAATAACTAATAACGGTCGACCGTAGATGAGAGGTTGGTTTTTGGGCAGCTGACGGCGTCAATTTTACCTGGCGTTTACAATCGGAAAATCCCAAATTATCATGAGTGTGGCCCTGTTGCTATGTAGGTAAACATTTTCAGTGTTCCAACCACTATATTTATTAAAATACTGCAAATTTTGTCAATGTTGCCAACACTATATTGGATTTTAATTGAAAAACACTAACTTTTATGAGAACTGCGCATGTGCAAAGGTGTACAGCAACTGTCCCAGTGTGGGGTCAAAAATTCGTGCGCAGGTCTATTGAAAATATATGGGGAACATTTGCTATTAGCTATCCGCTTTATTTTTCAGATCATTGGGCAAATCCCACTGTTTTTTGGTGTTCCTTTTAAAACTGTTTTGATCGGTTCTGAAGAACGGTTCTAAAAGCTAAAAGGAATACACCATATGACGCTCGAGTAAATCCCTATTAAGCATCGTGGGCTCCTCTACTATAAGGTAAGTATTTAGGTACATAATTATATTAAAGTATTTTTAAAGTAGGTAAAGGTATAGTTTCTTCGCCCAAATAACCCCGTCGGTATGATCTACTAATAAAAATAACCCCTAAAAAGACGATTGCCTGCAATAAAATGATTAACGGTAGTCAGGAGGGCACGGTAGTATTGTGAAGGTATAATACGACCGTGCTCTCCTGACTACCGTTTATCGTTTTAGTGCAGGCAATCGACTTTTTAGAAATTTATTTTTATTTGTAGATCAAGCCGACGGAGCTTATTTAAGCGAAAAACTATATTAACTTTATATTCTAGGGTTATAAATAGTGCCTGGGCCAGTATGGAAATGGACTTCATAATAAGAACACTTTTAAAACCATTTTAGGAGGCTTCCTTTTGACGAGTCTACCACGAATATTCATATTGCCATATATGGAAGCGGCGCTTTAACCCAAGGTGTTTAGAGACAAAAGGTGGCCGTACTTTTCATTTGATAGCCGATAGATGTGACGTCAAGGGTATGCTAATTTAAAAAATTTCGGTATTTCTTTATTGTTTTGTAAAAATCTTGTTAATTGTGTTTATTTTTATGAGTAAATAGTGGATTAAAAAGACTTTAACAATTGTATATAAACTATATTTTTAATTTTAAATTGGTTATGAAAAATACTCCTATGACGGCACAATATCAGTTGTTTACTGTCATATCGAAGTTGGGTCACCTTCGCTTTAAACACCTTGAGCCTGTCAATGCCAAATCTTTCAAGTGTCGGGCTGTGCGATTTTGTTAGAAGTTTATCCCAATGTTTTATATGCCATTTTTAAACATTAAGCCAAAAATGGTAATGGTTACAGTCACAAAACCCGCCTAGTCCGATACCGGAAATATGTGTTTGGGCCTTATGGTCTCATGACTGTAGGTAACCCTTACCATTTTGGACACAATGTTAAAAATTACATATAAAACTTTATAGTAAACTTGTCTGATAAAAAAATGACGCATTCGCCTAGTCCGACAACCGAAACATTTGACATTACTAGGGTAAATTAAAGAGCCGCTTCCATATATGGCGGTATGAATATTCGTGGTAGACTCGTCAAAAGAAACCTCTCTAAAAATGTTTTAAAAGGCATTGGCGGCGCCAGGGGGGCGGGGGGGACTTGAACCTCTCCTCGCGATTCAGGTAATTGTAACACACTCACAAAAACATTAGGCAAATGGTTGATATTTGTAAACTTTTTTGAAAAAGTTAAATATGATGTTTGTTGATTCAGACTGTCCCAATAAAAATCCATTTTTATTTGCTGACAACTGTTAAAATTTTGTATTTAAAAGATTTTTCGTTGGTAATTTTTGATTTATTTTCATTCCATATTTAGATTCGCTGATTTAGTTACTAAGGATAAGATTTTCTAACAAAGCAAATGATGCTTTTTTCTTTTTAACGTCTGCATCCAAATCAGATGACAGAGAGAATAACATCAAAAAGATTACCGAAATAATATGGGAAAACCTTTTTGCCATATATGAATTGGAAAATTTAAAAAATGAATGTGAAATATGGTTCCACTATTGACAACAACGACCAATTGATAAAAACGAAGATATGCAAATTAAAGATGTGCTAAATGAACGTACTTTTATTCGTACCATAAAACAACTTTCAAAAATGTTTTTAACCATGCCATCAACAACGGCAACAATGGAAAATGGAACTTTCATTCAGTACACAGTGAACGGCGATACTGATGAGCGGGCGTGCGACAAGAGAGCGAGCAATTTTTCGAAATACGAAGGCTACATGTTAAATTCGCCCGCCCGCTGGGTTTAAAAAAATCGCTTATTGCTCGCGCGCTCTTTAGTCTGGCTGTTCCCTTGGACTTTTTAAAACTTGATAGCGTTCTACAATGTCGCAAAATCGTTTAAGTCGTCTATGCCTTTTATAAGCATTCAGTCAACGAATTGAAGCATAAAAGAATTTTTTTATAAAGGATTTTATAAATTAGTTTGGTCAAAATAGAAGAGATTTTTAATTTGTTTTCTGAGTAATTTTATCTTTATTAGTTTTAAGATTTAGATTAAGATTTATATTGTATATCATTACTGGTTAATTTTTTACCGTTGTTTTTTGGTTTGAATAATACATATTCCTGCATGAATATTCAAACGGTTGTGTGAGATAAGATAATTTTTGTAGTATTAAAATCTTAAATGGTTTAAAAAATCTGCACTTGCCTGGTGCCCCCCTACGGGATTTTCTTCAGGCGGCGCCTATGTCAAAAGAGTTCTTATCATGAAGTCTATTTCATTACTGGCCCAGGCACTAAAATTACTCCTTAGGAGCTTTAAAATAATGTGTCACAAGAAACCCCTTTTTGTGACTTTAGGCACGCACTGTATATTATCATATCATTAAAAAGAGACACTTTTTTAATTAGTCCGGGATTTTTGGAACCAAAATTTTCCGAAAGAAAACCACATCATTGATTGGAATAATTTCCATACTAGTTTCAATACTTGAAGAGGAGAAATTATGTTCACTAAACTGTAAAAAACCATTTTATAATTAATCTTTTGTTTTCTGACATAAAACAGTTTGCGAAATTTTGTTTTCTTTAGTTGCTATGCTAAACAAAATAGTTATTTAAAAATAAAATTGTTATTTAACCAAACAAAACTTAATCATTAGAAAATAACAAATTTAATATTAACGCTATTTTAAAATTATCTAAAAAAGTTTATTTTCTGTATTTCACTTAGAGCGGCTTTTACAATATCGTGTTAACAAACTCAGGGTCAAATTATTAGAGAATTATTGCACAGTGAAATAAGACCAATAATACCGGCCTTATTTTGACATCTGAGCTTGCGCAGATGTATGGTAGGATAAGGACTCCCTTAATAAGTATAGTGCCCGGCTTTATTTATGTCGGTTTTAGGTCGTGCCTTATTTTGGTCTTATTTTAACTTCGGAACTGATCGTCTAACCGAACGGCTGCCGATCACAAAATCGAAAAGTTTTTAAAAGTAAAGATACTTAAAACCTTGCTTTTTCAAATATATTTCTGTAATTATGTTATAAAAAACCCTACAACACAAAACAATAAAGAAAAACTACTAAAATATAAGGCCGGTATTATTATACTCTGTTTCGTTGCAAGCGATAGTAATAAATCATTTAATTTTATGGCAATTCGCTTTCTGTGTTAGTCCGAGTATAAATATTTTTCTTCAATTCTACCTGTAATGTACTGATAAGGCATCATAATTTTAGGCCGGCTCCGCTCTAATTTTCGTCAACCTCTTGGGTCAAATACAAAGGAATAACAGATTTTACTGTTTACCCGTATTTACGTGGGAATAATGTGATAAAAACCTTGACAGTGGCGGTGCGCTGAGTTTATTTTTGGGAACTTACCCTTTTTAAACAGTTTAGGTAAAATGAAAATCTTGTTTCTTTTATATGTGTAAAAATACACACATTTCATCAGGCTAGAACATCGGTAATGGGAGTTGGACATTGGTGGGGATGGTCACATTCGCTTGGGCGATTGATAAGGTTTGTTACTAGGCGCTATGTCTTGGTCTGGTGACCAACGTGGATTTTTTATTGAGCTATTATTCAAAAATGTCGAATGTGTCACCGCGTCGAAAAGAGCATTTTGTACGCGCTTCCTGCCTTCGAATGCCTCTGTTCCAGACCGGAAAACAATTTTTAAATGGGTTGCTAACTTAAGGGCAACTGGTTCTTGACTTTCCTAAATCAAGACAGCGATCCGAGATGAAACTGCTGCTATTCCTCAAGACATGGCGATAAAAGTGATGCGGAACTTCTAGGAACGCCTTCGCATGTGTGTCGCTACTAACGGCCGTCACTTACACGATATAATTTTGAAAACATAGTTAAAAAAACCTTACAGTGTGCTCTTTTTGAAAATAATAAAAGTTTAGCTTCATATTTTATAGTAGACTTTTTATTTGCTACCCAAATGTGGGAGTCCATTCTGCCGCACCCTATATAATCGAATACGTTTTTAACAATCTGCTTTTTGTTTACAGTTAAATGGCCGAGACATGCGCGTTTCTGCGAAGAAGCCATTTTTACAATACTGTAATACTTTGAACAATACTCTAACAATTTATAACCACTCAGTTGCACATACGGAAAGATACTAAAATATATATAAAATTTTTAATCCTTATTTAACGCAATTCGGTGTATTTCTACCTGTTCTTTGCACAGAGACTGGTGCGCCTGTGGTTTACAACCTTCTAACCGTCCCGAGACATTTTTATTGCTATCACTTGCAACGAAATAGAGTATAATTCTTGAGCTTTATAAGGCAACTTGCAATAATTCTCTATTATGTTGTTAAAGTCCTAGGTACATGATGTTAAATGCATTGCCACCAAGATTAACCAAATAGGGTTCGCTTCTAGGGTAGGAGTATACCTCCTTAGAGTATACTAACTCAAGGATTGACTCGACATTGTAAAAGCCGTTCTTGGAATATTTCACTTTAGACAGACCGGGGACTTGTATTGACGTCAATATACAGACAGTCTACGCATGATGTTTACAAGAAGACAAACGGATAAAAAAAATCAGTTAAGAAAATATAATTCAGGAAGAGAAACTGTTCACTTTGTATACAGGGTTCGCAAAAACTTTAGGAACATGTTTTTTTCTAAAGTAAACCACCCTTGGAATGCAGATTATCAGTGACTTTATTTCTTTTACAGGGATATAAAAATAGTGTTAAATTCAGGTAGGATTATCTCTCTCCGGAGCAAAAAAACCCCTTCGAAGAAATTTGCCTAAATAGATCTAAATTAGCCCCTCACCCCCTGTAAACGGTAAACAATGTCTTAAAGAGTTTAAGGAAACTGATTTTGATACTATTAAAAATTAATTATTTTGTAGATTTTAATATAAGAACGTTAAAAACTGTACAATTGCAGCAAATAATAATTTTGTAATTTTTAATTAGGTATTATTTTTATCGATTACAAACTGTATTTAAAATAAAATTTTTAAATGACATTTAAAAAAAAATTTAAAAGGGGTAATGCTTTTAAAGTTTTTTAAACCCTGTATACAAAATTAACACTTTCTCTTTGTTGATTATATTTTTTTACTAGCAAAACATTTTTATCAACAATGATTTTTTTCGAAAAATCGAATTGGTTTATTTTTTTCAATGGACCTTGACAAAAAAAAACTGGACAAAGAAAATTTTGTTAAAATTTAAATTTTTAACGACTTTTTGATTTTGACCGATTTCAATTAAATTTTCGTCCAGTGAGTGGCAGCTTTCTTCATCAAGATTATTAGGTATTTAATATGGGGATTGCACAAAGTTTTATAGAATTAGGTGTTATACAGTAGGGATGAGAAATCGAAGGCAAACATCGATGTTAAACATCGATGCCGACATCGAAAGGTGACTATCGATGGTAACAATGACCTTTTATCCCGATACATCGAACAAGTTACATCGATAATCAATGGTCCAATGACAAAAATAAAAAAATATTTTAAAACCAAGTTTTAAACCAAATATTAAAATATTTACCCTCCACGCATAATCCGCTTTTCAATACAATTTCCTAACCCCTCACTGACGGCGGTAAAATAAAACAAATTCAACAATTAAAAATATAAAACCTCGATGGTCGGTACTGGCTACGATATTTAATGTTAAAGAGCGTTTTGAAACCAGTTTACATACATTAGCAACGCTCTGCAAATACAATACAAAAATTACACTTTTACGCCCTAGGGCAAAAAAGTATCAAAATCGCCCATAAATTTCTAAAACAATAATAAAATTAAACAATGTCCCATTTTCCTTGGTTAAACAACAAACTATTTAATTAAACATGAGTTAAACGTATACATACGTGGTACAAAAATATTGTTTGCACCTCTGGCGTAAAGCACTTTTACGCCCACAGCTGACTGATGAACTTTCAGCCGCGGTCCTAAATATGCTATTTTACGCCCTTGGTACAAAAATAACTATTGTTCAGTTCAAGCGGCAAGCAGCAGGGCTTTTTTGCTCGCCTTTATTGCAGCTACCTGATTAAAAACTAAGGTATTTGCGGCATATAAGGCCAACCTAAAGTTAAATGTAAAAAAACTCGAATTATTTAAGAAAGTTAACCAAAATTTTATTCAGATTAAAGATTGCTTATTTATTGTAAAAATAAAATATAAATAAAATTACACAAATAAATATGGAACCAACTATAAAAATTATTAAAAACACTTGTTTATGGGCCTTAATAAACCACCATAGTAAAATAAGGCCCCAAAATTGTTTTTTTATTTCAAAGAAAATAAAAGAAACTTTTAGTATTTTTTATCCTAATAAATCTTTGGTTTATTAGTTATAACATAGAGTAAGGAAATTATAAGAGTTATCATGGAATAGCCGATTTAAGGACAGGTCATGCGAAAACTCCTAATATAATTTTATTCGTTTCTCGTTGAAATACCGCCAGTTAGTCATTTCAGTAAGCTTACGTGTCACCCCACCGCTGATGTTACACGAGGCGAGGCTTCGACCGACGCATTTAAAGTGTAAACTGGAAAAATGACAAGCCTGCCGCCAAGCCTGCCGCAAAAGCGGTACGAAAATTTTATCATGCCATGGTTTCTCTTATCCGTAGGTATGTTACTTTATGGTTATAATTATTTGCCTTTCTGCCAGGCTCATTTTTTATCAAAGCATTTTTTCTAGTCGGAAATACATAGCTCTTAAAAGTAAGAGTTATATCCCTTTGCTCAACACATTCTTAAGCCACTGGTCTTAGTATGTTCTGTAACTACCCAAGCAGCACGGCAGCAATTTTTCTTTTATTGACTTACTTCAGTGGGCCTTATTAGCCTCTGGACACAATTAAAAGAAACACGAAATTATAGCAAAATAACTTTTTCCCTTCAAAAATAAAGAATATTTAAACAGCTATACCAAAAATTCATAAAAAAATCTAATTTCTAAACAAAAATAAAACCCAAATACCTATTGTTTTTTCTGGCAATAATTATAAATCTTTATGATAATACAGCACCCTGCATGTCACAAATTTTTCGCTACTGAAAAAAAAGGCAGCGTGTAGCAGCCGATGTTAACATCGATATTTTCGATACCTATACATACCATCGATGAACATCGCGCATCCCTATTATACAGGGAAGACCAAATGTTGCAATTTAACTAAATTTTCAAACAAATGTGGAATAATTTAACGTCACAATTTTTTGCCGGTATATTGGATTTTAAAGCCCCATTTTTTCTTAATATTTCTTTTTTTTATTTATGCCAATATCTTTATTCTAAAAGAAAAAAAAACAAATTTTGAAAAAAGACAATAAAATTTGTGTGTAGTTATACTTTTACACTTCCTTAAATTTTTTATTTTTTATGATAAAACATAAATACAAATAGTGACTTGTTAAGTTGGTTTCGTAGTTTGTAAATCAGTTATCAGATTTTTGTTATCTCTTAAGATATACAGCGTACGACAAAAAGTGTGATTTTAAAAACAAACACCATGTATATTATATCACCCGTAAAAAGAATCTTAAGTTTTTTCAATATGTTTGCAATATATTGGGTATATTACGACCATCATAATTAAATTGCATTTTTTTAATGTGTATTTCTTTTTAGAAGGAAGTTACCGATATAAATAATTAAAAAATCTTCCCTGTATAACACCTAATCCTATTCAACTTTTTCCAATCCCCGTATTAAATAATAAGTTCGATGAAAGGAGCTACAACTGGACCAAAAGTTAATTAAAATCGGTCAAAAAGCCAAAAAGTTAATTACGATTGAATTTGAACAAAATTTTGTTTGTCCGGTTTTTTCTGTCCAGGAGTGTATTTAAAAACAATATAAATAAAGACTGACACTACCCCGACAATAATAGGTCTCTCACCATTTATATAACAAACTTCGTTGAGATTCAACCTTTTCCTTCCAATCTCCTGCAATTCTTCACCTTCAACTTTCGGCCAGGCATATCGGACTTCTTCCAGTGATCCTTGAAGCATTTTCATGAAACAGTGCGAGTTGGCGTGATCGTGTATTCCGGCCCCGTGCCCTTCACCCCAACAAAGCGCCATAAGGTTATATTTTCCATTGCCATTGTCAACCAAGTTTCTTGTGTATCTAAATAAAACAAAAAAATTGGTTAATAAAAATACTGTGTGCTCCATCAACAAATGTATATGCAATTCTTCTAATAAAAACCTTATTCTTATAAAAGTTGGTGATACTATAGGTGGATTCAGGATACACACTCTTTTCACTCTATAACTAGACTAAAAACCAGTTACTACGAAGATGCCACAAGCGTCATACAAATAAAGACGGCAATCAACTATCGCTGTCTAAACGCGTCGTTTACTTCGTGTGCGAGCAACAAAAAGCAGAATAATTGAAAATGAGACAGAAGTGATGACGCCGTGGCATCTTCTCTACTGGCGAGAACTTGACCTAACTGAACTCTAACTGCCTTTTCATATTAGTGAAAGACGGAATACGGGCGACGGACCAACGCTATCGAAGTGTATGGAGTCAAATGAAACCTTTCATACGCAGAGAACGGGGAAAGTCGGCAAACCCAAAGGCTTCGTATAATTTTTTATCACTCCTATCCGTCAAAACCGGCTTACTGCCTTTTCATATTAGCGAAAGACGGAAATACGGGCGACGGACCAACGCTATCGAAGTGTATGGAGTCAAATGAAACTCTTTCATACGCAGAGAACGGGGAAAGTCGGCAAACCCAAAGGCTTCGTATAATTTTTTATCACTCCTATCCGTCAAAACCGGCTTACTGCCTTTTCATATTAGCGAAAGACGGAAATACGTGCGACGGACCAACGCTATCAAAGTGTATGGAGTCAAATGAAACCTTTCATACGCAGAGAACGGGGAAAGTCGGCAAACCCAAAGGCTTCGTATAATTTTTTATCACTCCTGTCCGTCAAAACCGGCTTACTGCCTTTTCATATTAGCGAAAGACGGAAATACGGGCGACGGACCAACGCTATCGAAGTGTATGGAGTCAAATGAAACCTTTCATACGCAGAGAACGGGGAAAGTCGGCAAACCCAAAGGCTTCGTATAATTTTTTATCACTCCTATCCGTCAAAACCGGCTTACTGCCTTTTCATATTAGCGAAAGACGGAAATACGGGCGACGGACCAACGCTATCGAAGTGTATGGAGTCAAATGAAACCTTTCATACGCAGAGAACGGGGAAAGTCGAGCAAACTCAAACGACGTATAATTTTTTTCTCTCTGTCCGTCAAAACCAGCGTAGTGTGTACAAGCGCTTTAGTGTGTTCTGAGTATTGCATTTGGAGTGAAAAATGGTAACTCGACAAGCGTTCGGTTTTCTAATAAAGAGTGAAAAGTGCTCACTCCAAAACTTTTATCCTCGGCAGGAGTTTAGGGCTCGGGCATGCGCATTTAATCACTTTTAATAAGTTAAAGTAAATATTTATATTTTGTCCGTTTTTTGCACTTATGTAATAACTAAGGAAGTAATAAAAGAGTTTTATGTGCAATCTTTTTGAAATATAAAATTACAATGGAAGAAATTTAAAAAGAAACATAATTTTAGTTTTTAAATATTGACATTGACAACCAAAGACATTTTGCTCTTTGGTACAAAAGCGTTAAATAAAATAGATCGTTGGTTTTAGGTAAAGTGCCCTCAGGCGGTATTTTAAAAAATACTTTTGTCTTAAAATTTTAGAATCTGCAAATCTCGATTTGTGTGCCAAATATCAACTGGATTAGTTAAAAAATAAATGCAATATGGCGAAAAAACAAAATTAAAATTGAAATTTGACGGCTTGTAACTCGAAAACGAATGACATTTTTAAAAAAAATTATATGAAGCTCTACCCTTATTTTGTCAAGTAGAATTACCCCCTTATGTTTCGTGATGGATTTTTGACTTACCCTGTATATTTTGTCCAGGGTAGCAAATAATCGCAAATAAAGACTTAACAAAATAATGTGAAATATATCGCTGCCAAATGCAACTTTTTTTCTCAAGCTTTTAAAAATTAAACATTTTTAAAAATTATCAGTAAATGAGCCAATAAGCAAACTGATTTTATTTACAACGAAAAGAATTAGGTTATTTTATCAAATACATATTTTTTTAAAAGAACATACTTAGTAGTTATTAAAAATATATATTTCCTTTGAAAATCTGATTAAACAGATTAGCACCACACTAACAACTTTTTGCGTCACTTAACGCATTATTTACGACCCAGTACTAATTAATATGTGAGAAGTACTAAAGAAACCTTCCTGTATCCCGAGAAAAAAACAAAACTAGAATAAACACAGTCTATGTCTAAACAATAATGTATCAGATATCGATGTAAACAAACAAATTTCTTTTATCAAATCGAAAAAATGGATTTTGGACTAAAAATTTGGTCTTAGATACCAGTAGTAGTGCCACGGTACGTTTCCTCGTCGCATTTTAGCAGAAAAATTAGCTTGTCTTCTCGACCAGATGGGGTTAAACTAGACGAGAAACAAGAATCTCGTTGTCATCACTACCCCAAACAATAACATTAATTAATTTAGTTGCATAACTACCGATAAAAACTTCTGATAAAAACTAAATTACTTTAATTATTCCAGTATATATTTATAATAATAATGTCGCATTATTTTATTCTTGTTTGTGTATTATTTATTTGAATTAATCTCATATCAGTAGTTTTTGAAATCATACCATGTACGTATTATTTTTCCTTAGGCACAGGAATTGTGTTTTTTTAACAATACATGCTGTCTACGTCATTACACAGGTTTTTTTATAGTTATTTTAGCCGAAAATTACACTCACCTATTTGTCTACTCGACAATTATCGCTTGATTACAGCGATAATTGCATAGTAGAAATCGAAAATTTCATTGTCATGTTTTTAATTGTTGAGTTTGACATCCACATGATAAGCGGCTTTAGACACTAAGCCGGGTTTGACGGACAGAGAGATAATAAACGAAGCCTTTGAGTTTCCCGACTTTCACCGTTTACTGCGTATGAAAGGTTTCATTTGACTCCATACACTTCGATAGCGTTGCGTTGGTCCGTCGCCCGTATTTCCGTCTTTCGCTAATATGAAAAGGCAGTAACAACAGCTTTATTTATTTAATGTGTCAGTTTGGCAATTCAAAAATTTTGCAAACACTTTTAGGTATAAAAAACTAAAGATTGGGTTTTGTTGTATTGTTAAATAAATTGTCTAGGAAATTATTATTCCTTCATTTGATACTTTCACTTTTTCGAGTAATTTTCTCCCTAAATTACACTCGTGAATCAAAATAATCAGATAATTTAGCTTTCAAGTGTATTGCCCTTTAAAAACTTCTCTCGTTCATTTTGACATTTTGGGAAAGAGTCCGCCTCCTTCGGAGTCGGGCTCTTTCACCAAAATATGAAAATTAACTCTAACAATTTTTAGGCAATAAGCTTTTAAGCAAAAAAATGTTTTTTTATTAATATCTTTTGAATATTCTTTATCTGATTTTGATAAAATTTGACAGTGTTATTGAAAACAGAAAAGGGCTTATTTAGCTTAAATCTATTAAGTCCAGTGGCTTTTAACAAAAATAATGGACGCCACTGATTTGTGCAAGTTTTATATTTTATTTAAATTAAGCAAATAAAGGTACACCCTTTTTAATTTTTACGATTCTTGATTAGTTTTTCAAAAATAAAAAAATAATGAAATCCGCTAAATTGACTATTCCTGAACCAAAAAACATTAGGGCATTTCCTTTTAAGAGTTAAGTGTTACTTATACAACAAATACTTAAATAAATATGTCTTCCTTGTGGCGCAGTGAACAGAGCGTTGATCTTTGAAGCCAGAAGTCGCCGGTTCGATTCCCAGCGGAGGAGACATATTTAGGTAGTAGATATTTAAAAATAACAACCGTGGTGGCACTACCGCGTTGTCTAAATGGTGCTGTGAAATACAAACTTGCATGTTTCAGTTCTTGGACAACGTTAACGGAACAGGGGAAATGATGGGTTAAACATCTAATAACCCGACACCCACGGTACTCTGGTATTTAGGCATAGGCCTTCGTGGGATGTCAAAAAGACAAAAAAACCCATATAACATTTTTTGCCGGCGTTGTACATTTAATTTACTGACATTGCCAACACTCTTTAATGGCGAGGCATTGGCAAGAAGGTATCAAAAGACGCGAAAGTGGGCAATTGGCCGTTATTAGGCCACGTGTTACAGATAAAGTGATGGCATCCGTCATTAATAAGTTATTGGCAAAAAATGCGTTTAACATGATGGCATCCATCATGGCAAAAGATAACAAAAAGACACGAAAGTGGGCAAATGCAGATGCTCTCAAGCAGCAAGCTGACGTCTTATTGACGAAAATTGTCGCATATACTTTTTTTTGTAAAAGCTAAAATGATGCGATATTTTATTTGAATATTAAAATAGGAAAAACTCCTTACTGCAGCAATGTTAAAGGCCTAATGACTTGTTTAATGTTTTCTGATTGTGGGCAATATTGCAAAATATATTAAGTTAATTATATATTGGATATACTTGGTTAAATTCCGTGAGTACTAAATATAGAACTGAAAAACAAATGATATCTTAGTGACTTAATGAAGTGAAAAATAAACCAAAAGTTAGCGGCTAAAGAAGTTTAAATTAAAATAAAACAAATACCTTTGTTTTGTATCACTGTAGTTACAGTAATAAAAAACTTAGTAATGTCTTATTTTAATTTAAAATATACTATCACAAAGTATAGGAAAACTTAATCCAGTATTTTAAAAAAGTTTTTTTACTTTTTTATTATTTTTATTTGCATTTAATTTTTAAACTTAGCCAATAATAAATAATAACAAAAAGCTTTTATATTCAATAACTACGTCTTTTTTATTTTCGACGCATAATGACAAAAACGTATGAGTGTATATACAAAAATTAAATTAAAAATAGCACATTAAATTACAATTTGAAAAAAGACTTTTACGAGAGATCGAGAGACTCGGCATTACTAATTTGTAGAAAAAACGCAGGAAATATTGTTTAAAAAAATATTATAAAGGGAAAAAAAATAAGGTGGCAACCCATCTTATAATCCTTTCTCTTTACTTTAAATACACGACTTAATTAGTTAATCACTAATAATTTAACAGTTAAATTCGATGTACCGTACCTTGCTTAAACAGCATATTTTCGGAAGTTCTTACCAAATGTGGTAATTATTAACTTAACGAAAAAAAGTGCCTTTTCATAAAAAAAGTCCTGCGTGATAAGAAAAAACATTTCAACAAAAATAATTGTATATTGGATGTACAGGGTGGCTTTAAAAGGACTTGTTTTAAAATTAATATACAGAATATTTTTTAACTACGATACGAAACTTTAAAGAGTGATTTCTTATGTCATTTTATGAAGAAAAGTTTCCATACCCATATGTCCGGAGATGCTTTGATTCTGAGATACAGGGCGCGCTGAAGTTTTAAAAAGTCGGTATTTTATGAATATTTTAAAAATACCCTTAAGGTAGTTCTACCTATAGCACAAGAGTCAAATAAGTGCTTAAGGTAATTTGACTGCCGCGGTATGTATATTTGGCAACGCTGCGTGAAAACAATAGAAAGCATACGCAAAAATCTGCCGCACAAACATCTTTAACCAAGTTATAGGTTTTAAATTGTTATGCTTATTTACTAATAAAATCTCTAGACCACCCTTATCATATCACCAAAAATATATTTCATTAAAAAGGCAAAGCAGTCACTGAAAAAAATTATAACAAATTTGTAAATAAAATAAGGACAAGTAGCACATAAATTTAAGGATAAACATAAAAAGTTTCTGTCAACTAATGTAAATATTAATACATCGGATTATTGTCGTCGAATTGTTCATTTTAAAACACTTGGAAAAAACATGTTTTATAATTATTGCGAATGTTTATTATCACTCATTGGATCTTGTAACCGAAAAACGTTTTGGACTTTTTTTATGTCATATATATCGTATTCGATAAACTTTTTCGGGCGCAGCATAACCTTTTGGCGGCGTTGCCACATGTCAGTCACATAGCATATTTTTCTTAATTATTTATTAATTACTCCTATCACAAGCTCTGAAGGTCGAATTTTAATTAGCCAAAATGTTCAGAATTCTTTTTCTTCCGTTGATACAACTTTCATTGAAATCTGAACATCAGTTTTTGTGAAGTAAATAAAATCTGCGATTTCCCATGAGGATCAATGTTTAAAGCAATTATTTTATAATATTTGTAACTTTTTTCAGTTCTCCGTAGATCTTTGAAAATTTAACTGGTTGATATTCTTATTATAAAGTACTAGTATGCTAAGATAATTTTCTGATAATTAATTCTTACACCGGGAGTACTACCTTAAACCGAGTTATTTAAAATTTGATACATTTGTTTGATGTAATAAAGCGCTTTTAAAGCTCTAACTAGATTGACTTTATCGGGTCCAGTAGCCTCTTAATGGGTACCACAGCTAATATTATTGGGGGGGCGGCGCAGAGGCAGTTTTTGCTCCGCCTTAAAAAAATTAATGATCCGGGGCTGCAGCTACGCTCTTGGTTTTTAATAAAAATATGTGTGCTATATCTCGATAATCCAACAACTTTTGTTTTTTGACAGACAACGCTTGGTCTATATACAGGGTGTCCAAAAATATGTGGGCAATCTTTCGGATTTATATAGAACACGTGAAAATAATGTGACAAGTTCTTAAATTTATTTTTCTAAGACCCCTCTTTACAGAAAATTGTGCCCTTAAAGGACGCCGCTGAAAATTGTTTTTTTTTTGAATAACTTTTATAGTACTTGGTATAGTAAAATATTTTTCAATATTAAAATACATGTAAAGACTCTTTAAAATGGTATTCTTGTAAAACATTACCCTTTATTAGTTCGCCAGGGGCGGACTGACCTTACACAGTAGTGTTAATTATTTTTGCACTCTGTATAATAAAGAAATAAAATAAGTGTTTTTGGGTGGCTTAAATCTTTAGCTAAAAAAGGTATTTTTGTTAGAAGTCGATAAATTAAAGCGTTTTCGACATAAAGAAGTTTTTGTTTATACTCTATTTTTTGCAAGAGAGAGTAATAAAAATGTCTCGGGACGGTTAGAAGGTTGTAAACCATAGGCGCACCAGTCTCTGTGCAAAGAACAGGTAGAAATACACCGAATTGCGTTAAATAAGGATTATAAATTTTATATATATTTTAGTTTCTTTCCGTATGTGCAACTGAGTGGTTATAAATTGTTAGAGTATTGTTCAAAGTATTACAGTATTGTAAAAATGGCTTCTCCGCAGAAACGCGCATATCTCGGCCATTTAACTGAAAAGCAGATTGTTAAAAACGTATTCGATTATACAGGGTGCGGCAGGAATGGACTCCCACATTTGGGTAGCATTTAAAAGTCTACTATAAAATATGAAGCTAAACTTTTATTATTTTCAAAAGAGCACACTTTAAGGTTTTTTTAACTATGTTTTCAAAATTATATCGTATAAGTGACGGCCGTTAGCAGCGACACACATGCGAAGGCGTTCCTAGAAGTTCCGCATCACTTTTATCACCATGTCTTGAGGAATAGCAGCAGTTTCATCTCGGATCGCTGTCTTGATTTAGGAAAGTCAAGAACCAGTTGCCCTTAAGTTAGCAACCCATTTAAAAATTGTTTTCCGGTCTGGAACAGAGGCATTCGGAGGCAGGAAGCGCGTACAAAATACTCTTTTCGACGCGGTGACACATTCGTCATTTTTGAATAATAGCTCAATAACAAATCCACGTTGGTCACCAGACCAAGATATAGCGCCTAGTAACAAACCTTATCAATCGCCCAAGCGAATGTGACCATCCCCACCAATGTCCAACTCCCATTACCGATGTTCTAGCCTGATGAAATGTGGGAGTCCATTCTGCCGCACCCTGTATTAGAAATGATCAAAACTCTAATTTAAGTGTGGACGATTGTGTTCAAAAATGTGCGTTGATGACTGGGGTGGAAAAAGCGACAATTTACAGAATTTTTAAACAAGAAAAGAGGGAGGTATAATTCCACCAAAAAAGCGATGGGCACAAGTGAAAGGTGAAGTAGCCAGAAATAATACTACGTTTAAACTAGTAGATATAAAAACAACTATTTCAAATTGCCATATCTAATGCTTTCCCAGAAAACTGGAAAAAATGTGTCGAACATGTATTAGAAGTAGAAAATAAAATGTGGTCTTTGGATATAATAGTAGATACAACTGTTGAACCTCTAATTATTATACAAGTAGACTCATATATGACTCAAGTAGTGATAGTATGTCAGATATGGAAGAATGTGAATAACTAGATGTAGATTATGTAGCATATTTAATTAGGTATAGATTATATTTTAAATAATTATTTTTTGACTATGCATTTTTAATGTGTATTATTAAAATGGTTATTATTAACTATAATTATACCAACTGTACAATATTGATATACTATAAATTTTAAAATAATTTTTTTACACATATAAAAGAAACAAGATTTTCATTTTACCTAAACTGTTTAAAAAGGGTAAGTTCCCAAAAATAAACTCAAGCGCACCGCCACTGTCAAGGTTTTTATCACATTATTCCCACGTAAATACAGGTAAACATCTGTTATTCCTTTGTATTTAACCCAAGAGGTTGACGAATATTAGAACGGGGTCTGCCGGCCTAAAATTATAATGCCTTATCAGTACATTACAGGTAGAATTGAAGAAAAATATTTATACTCGGACTAACACAGAAAGCGAATTGCCATAAAATTAAATGATTTATTACTCTCTCTTGCAACAAAACAGGGTATAGTAGGAATAGTTAAAAACAATAGGTCATTCTGTTGAAAATGGTACTAAAAAATTATAAAAAATGTATCTTTTTATTTTTACGAAATTAAAAAATAATGTAGAAGCATTGTGGAGGGTCCCACAATCTTCGATAATTAAAGCTAGATAATGCATGAAATAAGAGGCAGCCTATGTTGAACCGACAAACAAAATTATTAAACGCAACCCTATTTAATCAAAATGTTGTTTTTCTCTAAAACGCTTCAACTTAGTAATATCAAATAAGAGTACCATTTTTTTAGCTAAGGGTTTAAGCTATTTAGAAAATTATATTTTAGTCCTTTATCATGCATGGTGTAAAAATAATTTGTAGTATTGTGTAGGATTAGTGCCCTGGCGAACTAATGAAGGCAAATGTTTACAAGGATACCATTTTAAGGAGTCCTATCTGGTTTTATCATTATTAAAATGATTTTATCATACCATGTGATATAAAAGTTATTTAGGAAAACCAATTTTCAGTGGAACCCTTTAGGGGCACATACTTCTGTAAAGCGGAAATTTAGAAAAATATTTTATATAAACTTGGCACACTATTTTTATGGGTTCTATATGAATCCGAGAGATGGCCCACATATTCTTGGAGACACTGTATATAGTCCAGTAGTAGCGTCCAGAATGGTAATTTTGGGATAACGATACTTATTAAGTTCTCTGATAAGATCCAATAACGAACTGACTTCGAGTAAAACATACCCCAAATGCTTGGACAGCTTAATTTCACAATAATCATCATCGTTATTATTATTAATAACATCTTCACGATATTTGCACAAAATATTTTTTAAACAAAATTACTTTTTAAAAGTTCCAGTGGTGCCCAAAATGGTAATTTTGGGATAAATAAGTTCCGTTAAAACCAATGGAGTATGTTTTTAAGGAGTTTATTGTTATATATTGTTAACTTACCTGTATCTGTCAAACTTAGCATACTTCTTCCATTCAACAGGATTAGATTTGTAAGCTTTCATCAGATAATGCACCAACTCAATGTTCACGTTATCGCTCTCAAAAATCTTGTTAAGTTCTCTAATAAGATCCGATAACGAACCGATTTCGGGTAAGGAATACCCTAAATGCTTGGTTAGCTTAATTTCACAATAATCATCGTCGTGATTATTATTGATAACGTCCTCACGATATTTGCACAAAGCCATTTTTTTAACAAAAATTACTATTTTTTTATTTTTTTCGCCGCGAAGATAAAACTTAAGACACTTGAACACTTAACTTAACTTCGTATTATTGACTGATCTCTTGTTTGTACTAATGTTGATAAGACAAATAATCGCACGGGTCACAACAATGTTGAAATATTGACTAAAGAAAGATTCATTAAAGAGTTCTTAATTGTTTACATTATTCAAAGTTAAATAGCATAATAATTATTATATTCCGAATATGGTGAATCTGAGCAATAAATACACTGAAAGTTATACATGGTTTGCAGGCTTGAGCTGTGATTTTTAAAGTGGATCATAATTAATGCCAAAATCAGTAGAGTTGACTATACGCTGATCAATAATTCCGGAAAATATGCTCACCCATGTTATCTAGGCAATAAATTAATTGTTTATTCTAAAAAGGATTATTGGGTCTCGCATTTTTCTTAAAGGTGGTCGTCGAGGTATCCGAGTTACTTCGGATATGAATTCTATGACTTTAATTTTAAGCAAAAATGATTCTATTCACTTTATCCGAATTTCTAACGGTTCTTAAATTATCTGGGTGTAAAGGTTCAAAAACAAATTGTGGAGTAAAGAAATAACATTGTTGCGACTAGTTTGCATGGGTAATTTAATAATTAGCACCTTGAGTTGTCATAATAATTGCTTGTTTGTAAATTGTAATCATTGACACCGGTCGGTTATTTTATTTTTTGCATAATGTGTCAAAATCATGCCCATTTTATTCCCATAAAGTTATGCAAAAATATAAAATAACCAACATCTGTCAATGATGACAATTTACAAAAAAAAACAATCATTATTACAACTCAAGGTGCTAATTATTAAATTACCCATGCGAAATAGTCTCAACAATGTTATTTTATTACTCTAGAATTTATGCCTTGGCAACTTTAAACCCAAATAATTCAAAAATCGTTAAGGATTGGGAAAAAGTGAATAGAATAATTTTTGCTTAAAAATAGTCGTAGAATTTATATCCTAAGTATCTCGGATACTTAGGCGGCCACCTTGTATAATAAACGAGAAAATCACCTTTATATAATAAAAAGTAAAAAAAGAACATAAATGAGTAGATTTTTTGCTTATGTTTATATTAAATAATTATTCAGTCGGTCAAGTCAAGTCACAGACTAAGGGTACATCGTTATACTGAATCCGATTCAACCGATCGAATAAAACTTAATCCGACATAAAATTGCGATATACATGTTTAAGATTGAGTAAGGAATTGGATTAAACGCCATAAGTCAATCCTGATTTTTAAGAGACTTAAATCTAGTTCAGTCTGACCCAAGGTTATATTTGTACGATATTCACGATTTTGGAAAAGGTTTGAAAAATGACAGTTAAGTAAAACAGCTGATAGTGTAAAAACGAAATAGTGGGAAATAAAATAAGAATAAATATCTGCTTAAATATTGTGATAGTGTTCACTTAGTGGTTTGCGTTATTATTTTGTCTTGTTTTTCTGAAATTAAATGAAATTAATTAAAAAAATACCACAAAAGTAAGGTTAGAGGTTTATTTTTATTTGTTTGCTCTCTTTGTCATTGTATATACTTTTCTATGTCAAATTTAAAAAAATTTAAAACCGGATTATCTGCATCCGATAAATCCTACGACGAAGGGCACAGTATTAGGTTCCATCTGTCCAATCGGATTCGATTTTTACGATGTACCCTTAGTCACACTATATTACACTAAACAATTAAACTACACAATACAACATTTAAGTTCAAAAGCCGGCAACAGAAAGAAAGAAGTCAAAGAAGAAAAAAGCTACTTTAAGGGGATGGATGCATCGCAGGTAAAGTATGTATGGCAATAATTAAATGTGAACGCAATACCTTGAAGCGCGCTATTTAAAATGTCCATATAAATATGACAAATGATCTTGGTTTTTTAATTTAGCAATAAAGATATTTTGAATATTAAGAATTATTAAATATTACTTAAGAAATAATACAGGATGTTTCCTCACTACGATACAAAATTTAAAAAGATGACTTCTTGTGTCTTTTTATGAAAAAATGTTCCTATGAACATATGTCCGCTGGTAAAGCTCTACCTAGATTAAGATTATTTCGTCCAGTAGCGTCAAAGGGAATATTATTGGGAAAAAAACAACGCCACTGACTTTTTATAGGTAATTAAAAATGCAACTGTTTAGTCTTTTCCATTTTCTCTATATCTGGCTGTTTTCGAGAAAAAAAAATGATGGCACTTTAATTAAAGTATCCATTCACAGCATAAAATAAATTTCAAAATTAAAAAATGAATAATTTTGACCTTGGAAAATAAGGAAAGGACGATTTTTAATAAAATACACGACTGCTAATTTATTTTGAACCAAATAATTGTTAATTCTTAAATGAAGCAAGTCCAAACACGTTTATAGAAACTTTTTTTTATAAAAAGACATAAAAAATCACCCTCCTAAGTTTTGTACCGTAGTTAGGAAGCACCCTGTATAAATATTAACAATATGACTGCCTTCACGAATATTTTTCATTAGATTTAGATTGTTGTCGATATTCAAACTGAAAGTTGTATAAACAGGTATTTTTAGGACACTAAGTATAATATTTGTCTCTCTAATAAAAGGACGAAATCCGGAATTTACTAAGGTTTTAGTAATTAAAGGGTTTTTGCAAAAATCACCAATATCATTTTTAACCAATGACCTTTTATCCTTTACAGTTTTTAACATAGTGCCAAATTCAAGTGTTTTTTTTTCTAATTTACAAAAAAACCAATGCTTATAAAACCTCAGCTATACAGGGTGTCCCGTAATTAATTGAACATAGGTTAATGTAGCATTTCGCTTAGCAAAATGTTATTGCTTTTCGTTCTACATGGTGTTAAAACTAATTTTTTACCAAACATTTAGTGAAATATCTCGGAATCCACTGGACAGATTAAAGTGAAATTTGGTGTACTTTTACACTAATATGATATCTATTTTGCCATTTCCACTAGATGGTGCCACATACAATAACATTAATTGATTAAAATGGTCATAACTTTTTGACCTCCCTTTATGCACATATGCGAGTGAAAATAATAAAACAGCATTTAATTTTGGTCAAAAAGGTATACTTATTTGATCTCCAAAAAGTAGACCGTTTTCGAAATAAACGACTTTTTTATTAAATAACCGTCAGGAATTGTGGCAAAAGATTGTGGAAGGAGTCAATATCATCAGGTCCCAAGAATAATCATTATTTGGAGTCAGGCAAAATTTAAATAAAAGAATTAGACAACGTGTCCTAGTGGATGGTGAATATTTTAAACATTTATTATAATCAATAGCCTTCTAACTTTATCGTTGTTAATTAAATTTTAGAGTGTTCGTGCGCAACCTAATTAAAAAGTCGTTTATTTCGAAAACGGTCTACTTTTTGGAGATCAAAGAAGTATACCTTTTTTGACTAGAATTAAATATTGTTTTAATATTTTCACTTGCAAATGTACATACAGAGAGGTCAAAAAGTTTGACCATTTTAATTAATTTATGTTATTGTATGCCTCGCCATCTAGTGGTAAGGGCAAAATAGATATTACATTCGTATTCGTCAACCCAAATAGTAAAAGTACATCAAATTTCATTTTAATCTGTCCAGTGGATTTTGAGATATCTCACTAAATGTTTGGTTAAAAATTAGTTTTAACACCCTGTAGAACGAAAACCAATAAAATTTTTCTAAACGATATTGAGCTCAAACGCTTTATTTTCATGTCAGGTATCCTACATTAACCTATGTCCAATTAATTAGACCCTGTATTTACGAACATATTACAACAAAGTATTTAGAGTTAGCTATATAGGTTTATTGAAGTTTTTTTTTAATATCATGACCTTATTGAAAACATGCCATTGGCTGTTTTTGAAAAGCACCCTTCAATTGTTTCGCACCAAAAAGATAATTATATCAGGCCTGTTCAATAGCAGCGATGCACGGTAGTAAATTACTTTCTAGTTGTTTTAGTATAGTACCTTTTATACCCATCAGCTGTTCTTTGTTGTACAGTAGGTATGTTTATGGTACTGAATTTTTAGGATTCATTTAGCACCTGCAAATTATCGTTTGCGAGGTCACTTAACACAAATTTTAGGTTTATATTACTTAGACTATGCACCATATACTTAAAAATGGCAAGATTTAGATATAATAAATAATAGTTTAAAAAACTAAAAAAACACGCTTTTATATGCAACCGAACTAAAAATTAGAAAATATTTTTTTATTACAAAGAGTTTGTCACTTCAGAGTAAAAAGCGTGGGGTGCATTTTACTATTTTTTCATAACTTTCCCTCATAGATATTTGCAAATAGAATAATTATAACATTTATTATATTAAGCACCCCACGCTTTTATTCTGAAGTGACAAACTCTTTGTAATGAAAAATTATTTTCTAATTTTTAGTTCGGTTGCATTAAAAGCGTGTTTTTTAGTTTTTTAAACTATTATTTATTTTTCATTTTTTAGTTCGATATGCATGTATGTATGTATGTATATAATGGCAGTTTATTCACTAAAAATTCCTTCGCCATTTTGTCAAGAGTAGTATTAGGATCTGTAAAGGAATTTATTTATCCTGGCGGTCCTAATCAGAATAACGGGATACTGTTTTTAAATTATTGCATTGTCATCGGTCCTTGATACGTGTGCAAAGTTTCAAAGAAATTGAATCGCTGGGAGTTGGTAAAAATTAGGCTCGAAGATTCCGTTACATAGATAGATAGATAGATAGATAGATAGATACAACCCAAGCTAATAAAAGCGTGTTAAAAACGTATAATAAATCAGTTCTTGGTATTTTAACGTTGAAAAAGTTTAATGTGTCTTTAAAACTTACTTGAAAAGAACAAGCGATATAACTTCTTAAAACAGACCGAATGGAAGCATTTTTTTAGGGGCGGACCTAAAGTCCATAAATACCGGGTAATTCTTATGGGTGGTTCTCCCCATATCATAATTACCTTTTCAGATAAAAAATTTGGTATGTCGTTATTTAACATAATAGAAGGGTTGGTAGCATTATGTTTTTCATACCAATTTTATACCGAATAAATTTTATTTGTAGCAGTAAAATAGTGTTAGATAGTCAGCAAAATGAGTGTCAGTCGCCACTCCAGCGGTGGAGTCAAAGGTGCCAGCATACAAAAATCGTTAAAAAAGTATTTTCATTCCGTGTCAAAATTCTACAAGACAGCTCTTTAGATAATTTTAAACTAAAAATAATCGTCAGCTGTGCTCAGTCAAGTATACAATGTTCGCCGTAATTGTTAAACCATATAGAGAACTATTTTATTTCTTATTTCTCAAAAAAATATTCCTGATAAAAATCTCTGCATATGCCCAAAGTCACAATACACTGATCAAAATATAAATAGTACCTACCGTATACAAGGTAGATGCAAATTTAGTAAATTAAGCATTAGAAAAACCGCTTTTATTTTTAAAATTACAACAAAATATTATTTAAAAAAATTGTTAAGAATTAAATGTTAGGCCCAAGTTTAAAAAACACAAAACGAAAACATATAAATAAATTTAAAAAACTGTATAGGAAAGGAATTTTCTTCAACCTCTTAAAATAACAGACGTTTTTTGGCCTCCTTATGGTTATCGTTATTAAACATAACGATTACGTCAGCCAGTTTTAGACAGAGATTTTGCAGCCTTTTTTAAGAAATATATCTTGCGTCTGCGCTTTCGACACATAACCTTATTTTTGCCTGTGGTTCACCCACTTTAAAGTTAACGAAAAATCAGTATTTACTTTTATTTTTCATAAGATATAAATTCATATTTAAATATATGCAAACACTTCTGTTGATTTCGTTTTTTAAAGTAGATGCAAACAATACAGTATAAGCAAAACACAAAAAGTAAGGTTAGGTTTGGTAGTAGAATAAAAAGCAAGTGTGTCAGATTGTAACATCTAAATTAATTACTGATTTAGAATATCCGTAAAAGTGCAAGTCCGTTTTAATTTCTTAACACTATTTGATTTTTATTACTGCTATAGATTTTTCGCTAATTAGCCTATAAGGTATAAATGATATTTTAATTAATACGGCATAAAAATTTTAACCTTTTAAATAATTAATATTAAAATTTCTACAATCCGGCAACCACGCAGTTTAACAATAACGATAATGATAAGCTCTTCGGTATTCATCCGTAATTAAAGGAGTCCGTGTAATGGTTAATAACGATAACGGATCATGTTTGCGTTACTGCGCAGTCTCAGAATAACGTTAACCACAACGAAATTGCAAAATAAGGGGTGCAAAATGTCTCTATTAATCTAAAGGAATTTTAAATTGTAGCATAATTGAAACGAAAAAAAAAAAACATAAATCTAGGTTCAATGCTTTTAAATGAATTAAAAGTATTTTAATGCTTTTAAAATGATAGATATTTAATATTTTGCTGCATTAGGGTAAATAATTCCTAGTTCGATCTAATTGCTATATGGAGTAGTAGTTGAAAAAGTATATGTTATTTTCAATTTTTAAGCAGAAGGTTCCTCTTTTAAACTTGAGCATAACTTGTAACACTGAACAAGTTTTTAAATAATATTTTTAAGGTTTAAAAATAAAGAATGTTTTCTCTTATGCTAAATTTGCATCTACCTCGTATACGCTAGGACATCTATTCAAACTTTGATCAGTGTTTTGTGAGTTTGGGCATATGCAGATATTTTTATCAAGAACGAATTTTTTGGAAATTAGAAATAAAAGTTCTCCATATAGCTGAACAAATTTGCCGGCAATGTACATTTTTCATATTGGCATTGATGGTAAAGCATTGGCAATTGGTGGCAATATTATGCCAATATCTTATACGCATTAAAAAGTCAACCCTAAATAAACACTTAATTGCCAATAAATTTTACATGCAGGCGAATTGCCGGCAGCATACAAAAATGGCGGCATACCAATCCTGATTAAATAAAGCACGCGTTTTTGTTGCAGGCAAATAAATATTGGATTTTTGAAGGCAAACCTTCAACGCATATTCATACTTTTTAAACCATATTATTAACATTGGTATTTAACTAACATTAAAGCAATTTTTTTGATCTGTTTTATTTATAATGGCAGCTAAACAACATTATTTTATGTTTTTACATAATTTAAAGGAAATGGCCTTTTCATAACATTTTATTGTTAAAAATCATGCAAATAAAAATTAGGTCAAACAAAATGTTTATTATGTATTTTGGAGCGAATAAAAATAAAATGATGGTAAAATTAGCTACGTTAATTTCGACCGAAGGTGACCGCTTTGTGCATTTGTTTTCTACGTGGTTTTCTAGCTTTTTAATTTCTTTTTTAAAGAAAAGAGTTCTTTAATAGACATAATTAAATGTATTCATTACCTAATAAGTGTGTGTTGTGTGATTAATTGGTGATGGCTAGTCGAGAAGGCAAGATATTAAAGTAGACTGTTAGGAGCTGTAAACATTTTGTTTAAAACTTTATTAAAAGTTTTAAAAGACGTGTTAATAAAAGATATTATATATTTAATAGTTTTTTGACATAGCGATAGATGGCGTAATGGACAATAAACTACTACGTTTCTTATGGCGGTTGTGACTGCGTGACTGACGTTTGATCCCCCATATTCAATACAGGTGACGACTAGTTTTTAGTTTAAAATTATCTCTAGAGCTGTCTTATAAATTTTGACACGCGGTATGAAAATACTAAAATTCAATTTTTAGTTTTTAAGATTTTCATGTGCTGCCATCTCTAAGTCCACCGCTAGTTGAGCAGCTGACGCTCGCAGCTCTCAAATATAAGGGAAAAACTGTAATCTATAGAAGTTTCAGTCGCTATGAAATGGTCTTAATATCTAGCGCTATCTCCCCTACTATAATAATATAAATTAGTTAATATATATACATACTTGTTCTCTATTACTTCCGGTTCCACCGAAAATGACTGCTACTTTAATTTTAAATAATACCACCAGTATGTTATGTACAGCGTGTCCGAAATTGGTAGGGAATGTATTGAAATATTGAAAACTAGAGTTTGTGTGAAGAGTTTTTAGTTACCGTCATAAACTTTTGTTTTTATCATTGCGATCCTTTTGTATTTTTTTTACAAATTTTTAAAGAACGTCTTTCCTTTAAAATGACGTATACCACTTTATTATAGAAAGTATTTTATTTTTAGAAAAAAAACGTAAAAATTAATTCTTGATTCGAGTTGGCCATGACTGCGGAGGCCATTAGCTCTATAAACAATTGCCATTTAATATTTAATAAGGAGCATTGTTGGAAAATCAATGCAAGTGTATTTCTAAGTTTTGATAAACCTATGTATTTAAACAAAAACGGATATTTAGTTTATGTGCATCGACGTATTAAAATATTTATTAATACGCGGCGATCCAGGTTCGAATCTCGGAGTTGTACATCGGATTTTACATTGCTCGTCACCTCACAGTTGGCAATGTGCAAACCACTGTGTAGTATTCTGCCAATTCTAGGTAGTAGTTATTTAAAAATAACGACCGTGGTGGCACTACCGCGTTGTCTAAAAGATGCTGTGAAATGCAAAAAACAACTGCATGTTTCAGTGCTTGGATAACGTTGACGGAACACGACAATAATGGGTTAAATATCCAGTAACCCGGCACTCACGGTACACTGGTATTTAGGCATAAGCCTTCGTGAGATGTCATAAAGATAAAAAAATACTATCCTACCTTATATTTTCGGTATACGCGGGTGTAGTTGAAAACCTACCTAACGGTTTATTGGTTTTTATAAAATTGTTTATTTAACAGCAATATTTAAATTAAAATATTTGCAACTATTAATATTATGTTTTATTATTAAAGTAAATAAAATTTTAGAGTAAGACAACAGCTTTAGAAAAGGATGAGAGCATACCAAACCGATCTACCGACCCACAAGCCACGGTATAGCATTTGACAAACCAAACAGGGTACCAAAGTTGGCGTGATGTCACTATTTTGACACCTGAAATTGGTTGGTAGGCATTTAACCAACCAAACTGGGGTACCAAAACGGGCCGAAATCGTCTTATAAAAATAAAACATTATTTATTTACATGGCACCCAAAAGTTCAATTTTGGGAGTTCTTGTAAACACGGACATTAATAATTTGTAAAGTATTTATTATTAAACAGCAGAATGCAAAAATAATAATTTTAAATATCTCAATAAATTCTATAGGTTTTTCCTTATCAGCAACTATTGGCAATACTTAAACACATTTAAAGGTTATCAGTATTTGACAGGTCATAGTTAAAAACATTTTTCATCCTGTATTAAAACATCAATCGTGTTTTTGATTAGATACAATAAAAGATATTTTGCTGATTTTTAAAAACAATTTCACAACTTATTTTTAATTCTTTGTCAATGACGTACAACGTACCACAGAAATAATGGGTATCCCTGTACTTGGTATTTGATTTATAAATAAAATGTATATTTTGCTGAAAAGTACAATTTTTTACAACAACATTAAAAGGAAAAAATGGGAGCTGAGTTTTAATAATAATGTTGGCGTAATGCTCCTTTACTATTTTTGCATATGGTCATTCTAATAGCAAAAATGTGGGCACATTTTTGGCTCAATATCACAAATAACTAAACAAACATAAGACTAATGTTGTTTTGTTGTTCGTCTATCGGAAACATATTGTTCGCGTCGACGTTGTTTTTAACAACGGTCTATCTACTGCGAATTCCGCAGGTGGAGTAGGCAATGCGGAAGCCGCTTGGATTTATTTTATGTGTTTAAAATGAGGCTGTTTTATGTATCGCGGATTTCGCATGCGCATCACTACTCTCGTCACGCCCATGTGTCACTATTGGCCGTGGTGCAATTTCGACGACTATAGTCTGCAGCAGTTGTAAACATTTTGATAAGAGAAGCACGTGGTTTGAAGTTAAAGATTAACAACTCAAAAAAAAAAGAAAAATCAAATTTCCAAAAGAACAGGACGAAACTCTTATAGGTTGCGTATCTCGACATCCTGCGCTATAGGATTCCTCTCAAAAAAACGTACAGGCAGTTTGATGCAAGATAATATATGGCGGCAAACTTCATGTACATTTACAAAACTAATAATGAAATTAATATAAAATAAGAAAATAAATTGCATTGCGCAGTACGCATTCGAATAGACCATCACACCACAATATGCGAAGTCAGCAAGCGCACGCAGAAACGCGACGTACGTTAACTCAGCTTACGGAATCCGCAGTAGATAAACCGTACCTTAAAGATATCACATGACTATGGTACAACGGTAGGATCGACAGCGATTCCAAATTGGTTTTCTCTGCGCAATAACGGAGCAATGTGAGTTTTCCCCGCAAGATTTAAATTAAAGCTCTAAAAGATCCTACAATGTTTGTGAATTTTTGGCCATTTTTTAAATATCAAGAAGATTTTAAAGAAATAAGTTTTCGGGGTAATTACACAAGTGCATCAAAATTATCGATAATTTTGCTTAAAGTGTGTTACCTAAAAACTACTTTATTACTACTTTATATTTTCATTTCTCCTTCGGAGTAGGGCTCTTTCGCCAAAATGTAAAGATGAACGAGAGTAGTTTTTAAAGGGCAATACACATGAAAGCTAAATTATCTGATTATTTTGATGCACGAGTGTAATTTAGGGAGAAAATTACTAGAAGAAAATGAAACTATTAAATGATGAAATAATAATTTTTCAAACAATTTATTAACCATACAATAAAACCTAATCTTAAAAGAACTAATATTTATTAAAGACACAGTGCATTTTTCGATTTCTACTATGTAATTATCGCTGTAATCAAGCGATAATTGTCGAGTAGACAAATGGGTAAGTGTAATTTTCAGAATAATATTACAGTAAATATAAAAATATTTTTATGTTAACTAATTTGAAAAGTTATAATTTTATAATTAGCATAAAGTCAGTCAGTTCTGTACTTTGCCATGGCTATTAAATAAGCGTGATCGTAAATGCACCTAGTTTTTTACTACGCGACACGTTAAAGATTCCAAAAATGCTTCTAGAGTCATTTTTCGTGTTAACCGTATTCATTGAAGTGCTCTAAACCCCATTTAAAATGACAATATAAATATGAGAATTAGATAGACATAGGTATTTAAATGTTTTAAACCGTCTTAACACGAAAAGACGCCTCAGATACTGCGGATCCAAATGTGGGCTATCTGAAGAACTATCCAGAACATATTATAGAGTTTCATATGCTTTAATCTAAGCCATAAAAAGTTTATGTGAATGCCGCGGTAGCTTTCACTATTAAAGTGCTTAAAATAATATTTAAAATTTTTCTAATATAGAGAGAAATTTATAAAAAAGTATTTTTAAAACAGGACTTTTGTATGATGTAATAAATAAAATTTTCCCTTTTATTAGAATAAAGATTTTATTAGGAAATCAAATACCAAACTACCTATAAAGATACCCTTTACAGAGCTAACGGAGAAAAAGAGAAGTAACACTTTTTGGCTGGAGAGAGGAAACTACTGGAGCTGTTGTCTAAATCCTTTTAGACTAATAAATAAAAATCATATTTAACACTATTTACTTTATTGATATCTACTACGTTCACAATTACAAGAACATTGATTTGGTTCACCTCGTCCCTTAGATCCTTTTGGTCCTTTTTTAGAATACTTAGAACCTTTCGACCATTCACCTGAACTAGGATCCATTGTCCAGTGCGATGGTCTTTCTCCCGCTTCCAATCTATTTCTTCTTGAAGTGCCTTGCCGTTGACTGGCTTCGGAATATCCTGGAATTCCATTTCGTTTTAAGCAACTACATCGTTCTTCAGCGCAGCATATCTTTCTGTCCGTTCTCAGTTGATCAATTTTTCTTATAATCGGTTCTTCACTTTCACTTGTTTCATCGTAATTTATAATTGGTTTTTCTAAAGGTTTGTTATGTTTACTTTTATTTTCAAACTCCTGCATTGCTCTTTTCACTCGGTTTTTATTGCGTGTATGTAAAGTATCTTGAAGTTCTTCAACCAGTTCCAAATATTCTTCATTGTTTTGGTATGGTAAATCTGTCAAACTAGGATTTCTGTTAACATTGGGATAATCGTATGGATCATCATCCGAAATATCTTCATCGTAACCTTCTTGATATCGATAACCAAAAGGTTGTGCAGGTTGTGGGTATCTGCTTGACGTCGAAGGTTGTTCATAATCTCCGGAGTTTCCAAATGATTTTAAATGTCGCTGCATCGAACAACAGTTGCATCCTTCATAACACTGTTCCATGTAACCACCTCTTGGTCGTCTATATTGCGGTGGAGACGGTCTTTTAAATATTCTTGCAGGATGGGGAGGCCTTGGGGAGGTGGCGGTAACATTTCGGGAAGCTCACTCTCGGACGTACTTGGTGCAAATGTATTAATCTGGTAATGTCTTTCCCTAGATGTCATAGGAGATGGTCTATTAAATGGTGAAGGACCTTCATGATATGTTGGTCTGGCGTATAAGGGCTGTTCACGGTGTTGGATAGGACATTTACAGCAACTGTAACTACATTCCTCCGGCACTGAAGGATAACTTGGGTGAGTAGGTTTTTGTGATATCTTGGTAAAGGTAAAGCTGACTGATCTGTTGATGACTGTTTTTCTTTACATACGGAACATCTGCAAGCATTTCTGCAATGGGAATCTCTTTCTGGCACTTCATTAGAGTAGTAAGGATCAGATGACGTCGATTGGGGTTCAGGAACCTTTTGAGCTGAAATTTTAGAAACATTGTGATGACTGTGAACCGAACTTGAACTCTCAAGTGATCGATATATGTCATTATCAGAAGTTTGCTGCGTTTTGTCACTTGCCAAGATAAGTTTTCCAGATCGACTACTATCTGAAAAAAACGAATCGTGTCTTAAAGGAAAAGATTCTTTGGTTTCTATAATTTTATCTTTGCTCTTTGGGGATTTCATTTCGATAGCTTTAGGGTCTAGTGGATAGATTATTTCTTTGGGTTGTAGTTCAACCGCTGGAAATCCTGGTTCGTCTTCTGGTATTATAGAATTGTGTAAAGAAATTTGCAGTTTTACTGATGGAACTTGTCTAGGAGATAAAGGTTTAGATATTCTCGAGGACGGACGAGATTTGATGACACCTTTGTCTGGACTTAATTTTTGGACAAGGCTGATTTCTGTTTTATCGTCTTTGTAAAGAAGTTGGTTAAGCTGTGCGCTTTTTTTGGATGGATGTCTAAGGGTTTGCGATGTTGGTGGCTCCTCTTCAATGGGATGTAAATTTACAGTTTCAAGATGTTCGCGGGATGGATATGTTAAATTTTCTTTACTTTTTTGAATCAATACTTAATTGTGAATTTAAAAGTTCTTTTTCCCTTTGTAATTCTTTACTATCAGCCTTACCAAGTTTAGAGACTTTCAAAGAATTCGTTGAATTATTTTTACTTTTCTTTGAATCGGTACTTGGAACTCGTAAACTTTCGTGACTTAATTGCGAACGTGAGAGATTGATTTTTTCCTGTAGTTCGTTTGTTTCAATTTTATCAGACTTAGACACTTCACGATGTTCTGAGATAGTCTGAGATTCTCTATTATCACCTAAAGATGCACTTGTTTTTCTTTAAAAATATTATTATAAGATTCTTGTCCAATACACCCACAGTCTGTACACTTTTTTGCCGAATCAATTTTTAAATCTTGATCTTGTTGATATTGGTCCAGTTGAGTCAATTTACTGCTCTCTTTTTAGGTAAACTTTCTTTTTATCTAAGCTTTCTTTTTGGCCTAAACTCTCTTCTTTATTATCTGTGGCAGATGCTAGTTGTAAGAAGAGTTGTTGCTAATTCTTTTTCTTCTTTAGGTTCTTCTCCTGTTTCTTTTTCTTCTTCAGTACTAGGTGGGACACCCAAATTTCTATATGATGAGCTCTGTTCTTCGCGGGGCTGTTTCCCAAGACCCTGAGGACATCGATCACCAAATAAAGCAAAACAAGTGTCTTCGCTCAGGCCACTATCAGATGATGCAGGAGTGGCGTCTTCTTGTAAAGGTAATGCTGATACAGCGGATCTGTTAACTATGAAGCTAGAACTATCTCTTCGTGCCGTCAGATCCAAGCTTGGTTTAAAATTTACGTTTTGTTTTTGTTCAAGTGATTTCATTGAAAGCCCTGGAGATAGAGAAGTTGGTAAATTTTCACTAGTTTGAAAATATCTGGCTAGAAGCTCTGTCGTGTTTGCTGCCTTAGGTTTTGGTGGCAAAGATAAGTTTGAAAAGTCCTTTAGGCGTGTACGACCTAAAAACATATGTAAAAATATTAATTCTTAATTAGAATAATTAATCAATTACTAGATTAGTGCTGAAGCCTTTAAAAGAGGTAAAAAGTGAAAAAAAATAGTAGAAGAAATCTCATTTAAAACGGTAGAGCATATAACAAAAATTAAGGGAAAAATAAGTTAAGGGCGATTTAAGGTCGTGAAGGCGGAGAAGAGGGGGCTTAAAGTGTAGAACACGGTTTTTCTCGATTTCCGGCAAATCTACAAGTCATATGGAAAAAAGTTAAATAGCAAAGTTGTAGGCAATAAAAAATCTACAACTTTTGTATTTACATTTTCTTTAGATAACCTCCACATTTATTATGTGAAGAATTCAAATAACCAAGTTTTGTTTTTTTATTTTAATTTTTTACACAAAATAAATTATTTTCACAAAATTTGGTGAAAATGTACTTTGCATGTCCCAAATACACAGTAATTGTTTTGGGTTTAAAATATTAAATTTTTTACATTCTTTTGACTTAATATTAAAACAGTACCCTAATTTTTGATCGAAAATTCACGTGTCAAAATATCGGCATTTTCAAAAAAGTCGGTGGTCTTATTGTTCGTTGAAATTTTTACTCACTGTTGGTGTACAAAACATATACATTACAATGGAAAATGTTTTCAGAAAA